>PVKA01011675.1:0-39586 GCA_004027165.1 Ctenomys sociabilis | reverse complement strand
ATCCAGAATCAAGGCCGGAAGCTCCCTCAGACACGGGGCTTCCCTCATCCAGCGCATACATCAATGTGTGTGGAAAGAGGGGATTGGATAAAGTGCTTATCATCTTCAGCAAATATGTGCTCTCTTCTGAGGATAAGACTGTAAAGTACATTTTCCTCATTGTGCTCTACTCTGACTTCCCTTACAATCCTTGTTCCTTAGTTTTTCTTCATCTCTGGAAGTTCTGGATTCAAATCCTGACTCTGGTTATTTACTTGCTGTGTGCTCTTGCATAGTTCCATTAACCTCTCTGAGCCTCAGTTTCTTCATCTGTACAATGGACCCAGAAATTCTGCTCTTTAATATATACATCTAAGAAACATTTTCATGCATGCACACCAGAAAACATGTACAAGAGAGTTCTTAGAAACATTGTTAGCAACAGTGAAATACTACATAACAGGAGGGACTCTGAATAGAAAAGAATTGGTAAGATGGGATGTGGTGGTTCATGCCTGTAAGCTGACGCTCTGGGAGACTGAGGCAAGAGGATCACAAGTTCAAGCCTGGCCTGGACATCTTAGCAATGTAGAGAGACCTTACCTGAAAATGAAAATGAAAAAAGGAGCTGGGAATGTAGCTCGGTGCAAAGACCCTGGTTTCAGCCCCTAGTGTTGGAAGAAAAAAACAAAGAAGAAAGAGGAGAGGAGGATGAGGAGGAAGAAGAGGAGGAGGAGAACGAGGAGGAGGAAGAGGAGGAGGAGGAGGAAGTGAAGGAAAAGGAAGCAGGAGGAGCAGAAGGAGGAGGAGGAAGAAGAAATAATGACATAGTCGCAAAAACATGTAGCTGTGAAGTGGACTGCATAACACTATAGTAACCCTCATGAATTCTAGCAAAACAACACATGAAAAGATTTTCTTAAAGTGCAAATATAATGTAAATAAGCTGTACTTGAAGGTTTGCACGTATGCGCAGTGACATTAAAGGAGAGCAGGGAGGTGGCAGTGGGGCTGCTCAGGTGACCGGACACCAGGGAAGCCAGGCAGGGAGCCTGAAGGCAGCTGGGAGTTATCGTCCAAGCCTGTTCACCCACCTCTAAAACAAGTGATTGAAAGAAAGAATAAATAATGAAGACCCAAACATGAATCAGAAAGGATAGTATAAAACGACTTAAGAGTTACAAAGATTAATTCAATGTCATATATAGTGAGGTTCATTAAAATATGATTTATAGGGACGGCAGGATTGCATTAAGTGAAACAGAGCCATTCCTACTCAATGACTGTTTGGACTTTTGTTCTCTTGTTTTGTGAAGTCCTGTACATTTTGTTTGCAGAGCCTCAATATCTTTTTGTACAGTACACCTTGCTTATACAGTACTATAATTTTTACAGATTGTACTGTACTGTACAGTAATGCAGTTTTATGACCTATTATACATTGCAGTACTGCATGTGGGAGTTATATAAATAGGAGCCAAGTTATCCAGTTGGAGTTCCCTTTGGCCATTTCTTGTTCTAAATATTGCGATGGGTGTACTATATATGGTTCCTCATTTAGTGACCATTTCATTTAATTGACCTACTTGCAGGTTCTAAGCTAGGAGTGTCCACAGTGTGAACTTCAGCCTGCTAGGGTAGCAAGGGTTCGAGAAATGAGTTGATGTCCCCATTCTCCCATGAGGCAAGGAACCTTATCATTTGGGTCCTTGTAACTTGGAATTCTGAGTCCTTTGGTCCTTTTGGGATGAATTCTTACTCATTAATCTCTCTCTCTCTCTCTCTCTCTCTCTCTCTCTCTCTCTCCCCCCCAAGAGCAAATGAAACTTATTTTTCCTATGTTACTGAGTTACAGAGACAGAATACATGAGACTGCTGTTTTCTTATGTGCCCCGCATTTCCTTAGGTGACAGAAGAGTAAGACATGACCCGAGCCTGAGGGTGTCTGGTCCCACTGGAGGCCACTCGCAGGTGAGATGGGCCTGCAGCCAGGCTGCTGGTACGTGGAAGACAGAGACTGCTGTGACCTGTGAGCACCTAGGAGGACACAGGGAGAGGATAGCAATTGCAGCTGGAAAGTCGTCCGTGGTCTCATGAAGAGAAACCCGCACTTGGACTAGGAATTTTAAATCTTAGATGAGAATCTTGATTTTCCTACTCTTTCTCTGGCTGTGGGTGAGCAAGTTAGCTACCCACCCCCCTGGGCTCTGTTTTTTGAATCTTTGTGCTGCGACTCAGAATATAAGTTATACACACACACACACACACAGAACCATGGTTGACAAAAATGTTTTGCTGAATCTGGTTCCTATTTGCTCTCCAAAGTTCTAGTTTCTTTGTAGGGGATGAAAGCCAGAGAAAAAAGACTTAACCCAGATTTGGCAAAACCATGTCAGTTTTAGTACTAATCAACTGGTGGGATACACAAGCAACAGTTCCTGGTTCCTGTCCGTGATTCCTAATCCCATAGATGCCAGACAAGACACAAACCACACACCCTGCGTCTACATTCCCAGCTTTTATGCTAGATGGAACCAAGTGAATGAGAAAACCAGAGCAGACACCAGACTTATATTCCTGAGCTGGAAAATGAATCCATGCAAAGCAGTTCTGGAGAGCTTTAATGGTAACAGAGGCTGGGGACAAGGCTTGGAAGTATCAGTGCTTTTTTGATCCATAGACCTTTTAAAAATTGCTAGACTTAACCTGAACATGAACTCTCTTGTCCTCAAAAAGTGACTTAGCTCAGCCCGATAGCATTATAGAATCTAGGTCTGTGATGTGGGCAGGAAGATTGGAATAAACACTGATAGTTATTTCCCAAGCAGAGCTACCTTGCACATGCACTTCGTGCTGGCATGGTACTAGGCTCTATACATACCGAACAGTAAAAGTCCCCTCAGGGGATCTAACTGCTGAATGGCTCCTATTGCTCATTTTCCTGGCAAGAAGCAGACTGGGTGACAGTTTCTTAGGTCAGATGGTGTCAGCTGGGGATAAACAGTGAAAATGTGGGTGCAGAAACCAGGAGAGGGGGTGGAGGTATCTGATGGCCGGGGGTGCTACCCGCTGCCACAGACAGGAAGTCCGGTGTCTTGTAGCTCAGGTCACATCAACCTGTGGCACTGAGAGGCGGGGGTGGTGGCTGTGGATTCAGACTAGACAGCAGCTATGAGACGTGGATGGAGGTCGCTGGAGGCCACAGCTTCCGGCTTGGGGATATCTGCCATGACTGACTTTTCTATACCACTGCCCTGCCACACCAAGCAAGAAATGCAGGGCCTGATGTCTTCTGCAGCCCAGCTCTATTCACCTTTAACTGGGAGGAAAGCCTTACCCTGAAGGGTTAAAACTTGGTGAAACTTCATTGGTTAGAATGGGGGTGGGGGGCAAGGATTGATTAAGGGCCCTTTGGGTATCCTACTCATCATCCAGGAAGCAGAGTTCTGTCCTCTTTTGAAAGTGTGCTCCCTCTACCCAGGGCACTCTTCCATATTTGAAATTCTAGGGTATTTGCTTGTCTCTGTGAGCATGGAAAGGCCTGTTACTTGTGGGAGGTTTTTAAAAGATAGATGAAAGTATTTTATAAATAGTAAAGGTTATGTAAGCACCAAGTGATGCCTGTATGGTGCCTTCCAGTCCAGAGGCTGCAGGTAAGGCTCTGATCTCATTCCCACTGGGCGACTCTCTCCCTATGTGGAGCCTGACCCACATGGGATGCCCAGGAGGACAGCTTACATAAGACCTGGCTCAATTGAATCCAGCCCCTCTTTCCAGTCCAAATTGGATTCAGCTCACTTCAATTAAAATTTTTTGCCAAGTGTTCACTACAAGCCCAGGCACTTTGCATAACTAAAGATATCCAGAAAAGTAAGATATCCGTGGTTCCTGTCTTCAGGGAATTTAAAGTTCAATGGAAAGGCTAAAAGAAAGGATGGAAATCTTTTTAAATTTTAGTTAAATCCAATATATAAAATTCAGGAGGTGCTGCTTTAATCAAGGTGGACATAGAGAAGAGAAAGTAACAGAAGTGAAGGAAGGGATCTGGGGTCCTATGGGCTGGGCCTTGTCCTTCCTTCTTGAGGACCGATAAGGTTTGTTAGGGACCACATCAGAAAGCAATGATCTCCACAAGACTCCCAGAACAGAGGGGAATGCTTTCCTGGCTCAAGGGTGGGAAAAGTACTCCGAGCACACAAAATACAAAGCATAAAAGGAAAAAAAGAGATAAATTTGATTACACCCTAATGTAAAACTTCTTGTCATTAAATGATTCTTTTAAATAGGGAAGCCAGATGGGAAGAAAGATATTTGCCATATGCACGCAAACCCAGAACTTCTACATCAAACAGTAGAAAACAAACAAAAAGCAATTTAAAACATTGTTCAAAAGACTTAAACAAGAAATCCATTAAATGATGTACATAAATGCCCAATGAACCCAGTTTTAAAAACTGGTCAGTAATCATGAGGGAGATGCAAATTAAATAATTTGCCAACGTCTTGTCCTGTAAAGAATGGTGTCAGGGTTCGAAACAGACCTATATGCTAATCAGTTAGTGCTATGGATCCCTGCGTAGTCACCATTTCATTACCATAAATCAATACGTGAGACAATTAACTTATACAGACAAAAGGTCCATCTTGGCTCATAGTTCTGGGGCTTGCAGTCTAAGAACCACACTGTAGGCCCATGGTGAGGGTAGTGCGTCAGCACTGGAGTATGGAGTGGTTAAAAACTACTTGGGCCACAAGCTAGCAGAGAGGCCCAGAGCAGAGGCTATGACCTGCTCGGTGGCTCCCCTGACTGAAGCGCCTTTCACTAAATCCCATCTCTCCAAGATGTCCCTACCCCACCAGTGCAAGCCTTTAATGCAGAGAACTGCTGGGGAGACTTGGCCAAGCCACAGCACCCTCCAAGTGCATTTTTCATTAGTTTTAAGATTATTTCCCTCACACCCTTTCTCTGCCTCCACATTATTTTTATCTATGGCCTTAAAGCTATGAGGATGCAGCTAGATTTCCATAGATGCCAATGGTTACGTAATTTTCCACTTTTGGCCATAGAGACCTCTTTTCTAAGTTCACAGGTGACAGACTGCTGTTTCTCTTCACTGGGGAGCAGTTTCCTAGTGACCGTGGTTACTCCTCTCTGTCAGTGCACAAACCTGAATATCTGTTAGCATTGTTCCATAGTGGTTCTCTCCTGTCCATAAACAGCCTCATTGTGAAGTGTAACTGACAACCAAAATGAGCACTAAGAGACCCCTGTGCAGAGTCCTAAGAAGCCCTCTCAGGGACTAGAGAACATTTTGAACAATAATGTCAAAACCCTTAGTAAGATCCCTCTGTAAACCCACTAGAATGTGTAAACTGAAAACCCTTATCATAGAAAGGGCTGGAAAAGATGTGGTATGTCTGAAACCCTCATTCAGTCTTGGTGTGAATGCAGAGTGCTGTAAAGCACTTCGCAAAGCAGCTTGGCACTTCTCTATAAAGCTAAATATATACCTATGCCGTGACTGAGGTACTCCACTCACCAGCCTGATAACATACATGCCCCCCCAAAGCATTTGTGCAAACGTTTATGGTGGCTTTATTCACTACAAGAAAGAACTTGAAACAATCCAATAGGCAAGATGATGGAGAAGCACACATGGATGAATAGGAAGTAAGCCAGACACGAAAGATTAGTTTTTGAATGATTCCGTTTTTGTGAAATACTAGATCACCCCAGATCAATTAATGTATGATTTAAAAATTCAGAAAAATAAATTGCTGGGTGGGGTGTAATGGGTTGGAATAATGGCTGGAATCTGAAGAGGGGCTCAAGGGAGCTCCCTGGGGTGGTGGGGGCGAAGGGTGGATGCATTTATTGGGGATTCTCAAACTACAGCTGCCAAGATCTGAGTGTTTTGCTACATGTCAGTTGTACCTCAGTACATATATGTGTTAGGCAGTGACACCTCGGGAAGACAAAAGTGTGGAAAGATCAACAGTTCCTGGGGGCTGAAGGGAGGGAACAACAAACGGGCAGAACACAATGGATGATTAGAGCTATGAAACTACTCTGTGTGATACTATAGTGGTGAACACACTGCATTAGATGTTGCCAGACCCACAGAGTGCACAGCACCAAGAGCAAACCCTTATGTGAGCTATGGGCCTTGGATAGTAATGATGGGACAAAGTAGGTTGCCAATTGAAAGCGAGCTACTACCATAGGGGGTGTTGGTACTGCCCGAGGCCATGCATTGAGGCATACGAGAACCTTTTATACTTCCTGCTCGGTCTTACTGTGACAGTTTTAAGAAGGAAAGTCTAATAAATATGTGAGGCAAGTAAATCATGAGTTTCTATTTCCAAGAAGTCAGAGTCGAGACCTTTTTGAACCCTTTTCTCAAAAACAACCTGCAAATAACTATGGCTCACAATGCCACATGGAAGAGGAAAGCAGATGGAGCCATGACAAGGTGACTTACCCGGGAGAGGAGTGAAACCAATCTGGACCTCCGCAGTGGGCGGGGTGACTGGATGATTGACAAGAGGCAGGTTCTGTTGCCTGTGGAAGGCTCAGGTCCTGGAAGACTGGCAAGAGGGTGGGCTAGGGGGATGCAGACAGGTGACAGTTAGAGAGCCTGCAGAGGAGGCTCGAGTCTATGCCCTTCTACTCTCCTAAGACATGATCTATATGAACTCACAAACCCATTCTCTATTTACCTCTCTACAAATCTGCACCCTTCTAAAGGGTTGACTAAATGGAGAAAAGCATTTAGGGAGGGAATACAAGTTACTGTTATCAAATACCATCTAACTACTTACACATTCATGTTTATTTCACACTTTCTAGCATTATACCTAATGTACTATTTCTACCATAAAAGAAGTGGTGAGGTAGTGCTAACACTATTATTTCCCATCTGATTCATAAGAGAAATTGAGGCACAAGGGTGATATGACCTGTGCAAGGTTACTGTTTAACAGGACAAGGACCCTAGTCTCTCCATTGCAAGAACTCTATTCTACTATTCAATAGTTGCTTACTGTTCCATTAAAACATGAGCTGATAGGAGAGAGAGAGACAAAGAGACAGAGAGAGACAGACAGACAGACAGAGACAGGCAGAGACAGGCAGACAGGCAGAGACAGAGACGGAGAGTAATTGCTGAGAGGAATAGTGGCAGAAGTTCCAATCAGATATTTCCAATTGTGAAGAACTAGGAATTCCTTAAGAAGAAAAGAATTTTGAGCAAAAACTGGAAGAATGCCTGAGACTGGTAGGTGGAATTACAAGGAAGGCAACCCAGATGCAAAGAGGTAAGTATCATGTATTTTCCCTAATATATGGAATCTTAAAAGACAAAGATGACATGGAAGTAGAGGGGGGGACTATTCCTAATCAGAAGAAATAAAGGAGATAATAAGAGGTATGAGGGAAGGTAGTGGGGTGATGAATATGTTATAAGCATGTGTGAAAATGTACAACCAAGTCTAATATTTTCTTTTTGCCAGCTCAGCCCACTCTAAGGCAGGACTGGCAGTGTATGTGGTGCCAGGGATTGAACTGCGGTCCCCTGTGCCTGCCTAAGTTTGCCTAAGCAGGTGCCTTGGACCACTGAGCTATCTTGCCTGGAGCCAAAAATCTAACATTTTATAAAGTTAATCCATACTAATAAAAATATTAAGGGGAAGAAACCCAGTGGTGAACTTTTTGTTCATGAGATCACCTTCTCCATTTTTTCCATCCATTTAGAGACTTCCACACACCTACTCTGCTTTGATCCTCAGCCTGTCACTAGGAAGGTGAGATAGTCTCAGCCCTGTCCTCGGGGAGCTCAAGGAGTCACCAACTATGTCGAAGTGACAGCCTTGGCCTCAGCTTTCTTTTCCAGCACATTTTCACCGATTCTCTTCGTGTCTTCTATGACCCACAAGTGCGCTTACTGCCTGTGTGCCCTGTCCATGTACCTCACGCCTTACTCATCTTTGCCTCTAGTTACACCAGGCTTTACACTTAGAATCCAACCCAGTGAGGCCAAAATTCTGCATCTGCTCTGTTAGTGCCAAGAGCCCGAGTGAGGGATAACAGCTAGTGACCAATACAGCATGTTTGGCTTTTAAATGTTCAAATCCTTTCTGTCTTTTAAGGTTCCTATCTTCCACAGAGCCTTCTCCAGTGTCCCGGCCAACTGTGATCTCAGGCATTTGCTCGCTGGCGTATTGGAGTTGCAGCCTTGAATGAAGTTTTCACCTGCTCGCTGGGGATTCAGCCACACCTATCTACAGGCACACAGTGGAAACCCACGGAGACTCTGTGACTTACCTTCACATGTGGGGCCTTGAAGAGTGAATCTTTTATTCCTTCACTTGAATGTTTTTATGCCAAGCTTACAATAGGCAGGAAAGAACACAGTAGATAACAAAGAGTACCGCTGGCTTGGCCTGTGTTTACATTTTGCTTGGCTTCCTCTACCTGCAATTCATCTTTGCCTCTATAGCAAAGAATGCCTTTCAGTTTCCATGGCTATAGTCCCCTCCTGTCACAGCTCCTCTACCTGAAGCTTGAATGAGGCTCAGCAGTGGATGCTCTCAACCTTCCTTATAATCTAGGACCTCAGCCTCTGAAGTCCACTCCTTTCCATTTCAGCAAGTTGAAGCTGCTCTGTCTTGGGCCCAGTCAGATTATATATATATATATATATATATATATATATATATATATATATATTTTTTTTTTTTTTTTTTTTTTTTTTTTAGTCAGATTATATTTTGATGCAACTTTAGGGAACCCTTTGGGGTTTTCCAGGCTTAGACTAACCAATGACAAAGGAACATGGTCAAATCTTTTCTCTTCCTGCCTGTATTGGAACAAGAAGTTGGGGATGCCCCTTCTATGGATAGAGACATTTTGGTTTGCTCAGAAGTTAAACACAAATGATTACTAATGAAAGGGGATTTGGGGCAGTATAATATCACATGGGAACTAAACAAAGATGCAGCCCAGCTGGGATTAGAAACCGTGAGCAGAGCCCTGATGAGACCGGAAACCCTGTCACTCTCCCCTCCTCCCGGCCTCCTACACATTTGCTGCACTCCTTTCTTTTGCAGACCATTTTTATTTCCCAGTTCACATGTCTGAAGATGGTCAGTAGCTGCCTGGTTCACACACAGTGGTCCTAGTACTAACCGCAGGGAGATCATTCTGTCTCTCGGTCTCAGCCTCAAGAGCCCCAGTTGACCCGGCTGCATTTGGATGGACTCAGATCAAGGAGGAAAGGTCAGATGGCCTGGGCAACAGCTTCTGTTGCAATCTTTTGGATGGGAATCTTGCATGATACCATTACACCAGTGGTGCTGTTTAACCTTTTGGATGTAGGAGGGGGAGGAGAGATGCCTAAAACTGGGCTACTGAGTCCACAATCCAAAAGGTATCACCCAGACCCTTTCACGAGGCACGTACAGATGCCCTCCCCTCCGGGAAGCGATCTCTCCCTGTTCTATGTCCAGCTGCCTGAACACTATTGCTGGCATAGTGCACAACATATTACTATCAGCCCACTCATAGACACACCCCTATCTGCCTCAGCCCCTATCCCTACACAAGGCCTAAAGGGCAAGGGCAGGCTCAGACTCATTCGCACTTACTGTGCTTAGCCAGTGCCTGCAATCAGTGGATTTACCTTGTGTTTGCTGAGAGAATATATTGCTCACATGTACCACGGACTGTTTGTTCTGGACCCATTACATGTTAACTCCTTTAATTCTTGAAATAATGCTCTGGGCTGGAAGCCCATGAGGAGATCAAGGCAGGTGCTGACTTGTCCAAACTCACACAGTGTGTAGATAACTGCGGCTGGTGTCAGGGCCCAAGGGCAGACTCCTGGCTCACAGACTCTATCTCTTCTCCACCATGTCAGCGATTGGCTGTCATGCTTCCCAGGGTTATCCCAGGGATCCGCATCTGGACACCCACACTGGCAACAATATCCTCAGATAAGGAGGAGAAAGAGGGGTCAGAAAACCCCCAGTCTTTATTTCTTGGGTTAGAATTGACTAGGCCCACATCTTACACATGCCTGGGTAATTCTTTGATTCACTATAATTCTTTCCTTCTGACCCGTTTAACTGCTTAATACACATAACTAATAGAGTTCTTTTAAGATGTACTTAACATGCTTTTGTTTTGAATAAAAGTGTTGCCAGGCAGTATATGTATAAAAGGAAAAAAAAAGAAAGTTCTTATTCTCTTCTCCCCTGTCTCATCTTCCTCCAGAGAAAACCACTTTCAAGTTGAACATTAGTTATTCATGGAGTATTTCCACTATATTCTAATTCACATAGCATGCAGCTCACTCTTGACTCAACTTCAGATGTTAGTTATTGAATTCCTACCACGGCAAAGAGAACTTTAAACTCATATGCATTTCTTGCTCCCCTTCTAATCCACCCTTTCCCATTTTGGGTCAGCAAAGCTTTTGTTATCATGGCCCCAGGGATCCAGTGTAACAGGACTATAGCCGTCTTGATTATCACTGCTATCTTGTCTACCAGGTGACTGGCACACATTCCACACCCTATAGGACAAAGCCATTAAGACAGCTGAACATTCTGTGCGGGCCAAGATACTCAGACTTTGTAAGCTGGTGTTTGACAACCTAACAGCTGCTGGGACAGCCCAGGGACATTCTGGTCAGCTCTGATAAAAATCTCCTTCCTTCTGCTGTAGGTGTGAGGATCCTCCTGTTTGGCTGCTGCCCAGGACCCGCTTCTATCTGTATGTCCTTAATAAACTGCACTTGCACAAGCCTAGATTTGCTTGCCTCTTTCTTTTTTATTTTTATTAGTACATGTGTGCAGTCCATCATGTTTACATTCCTTGTAGGGAGTTGGTGCAGGTACATAACACACCTTGGTTCCTTTTTTTAAATTCCCTTTTCCTCCTCCTTCCCTCTCCCTTCACTGCTTTATCCTCTTTCCACTTGAGAGAGATCCATCTCCCTACTTTCTGACATCTAGTTGTTATGTTGCTCTTTGTTGATAGTTTGGGTTCCTTATATACTAGAAACCGTGCAGTATTTAAGTTTGTGTATCTGATTTATTGCACTTAACGTTACATTCCCAAGGTGCAACCATCCTCTTAAAAATGACTGAAGATTATCTTTCGTTATGCCAACTGGTTCTCCTATGCCTTTTTCCCCTTGAAACAATGATTAAATAAATATTGTTTACTACTGAGCTAAGTAGTACATTGTAGTTACATATCCACTCCTGTACACTTTTGTTTATCCTGGCATTAGCAACTGCCTTCTTTTTATTTGTTTAGTTCTTTAAATCAACATCTAAGTCCTCCCACAGGTTCTCATGGCTCTGTGAAACACTGCTCAATAATACCGGTCCAGCCTGCCAGCAGGTGTGTACTCAGGACTGGTTGCTCTAATGGAGCCCATAGTCAGGGCTGGTTTCTCTCCAGCTGTTCTGCTTTTGCCTTCACTAACTTCTAAGAATTCCTTTTGTTGCACTTTTGTCTCCTGAATTTGCTCTTCTTCAGTTTTGTTCTTGTTTTGTGGGTTTCTCTCAACCAAACACACATATTTTCCTGTATAACCTTCTAGGAGGAGTACATGGGAGATGATGTGTCAAGGCTGCATCCCTTGTTAGCTCTTGATTTGGATGGTAGAAGGTGCCAGACTGAAAGCAGTTTTCCCCTACAACCTTGGCAGTGTTGCCGTGTTGTCTTCTGTTTTTGCTGTTGTCCTTGGAGAGGCTCACGGCGTGCTGATTCCCCTATGTGGTTTGTGATCCGGTGACCCTTTAAGGTTCACTCGAGTAAGAGCACAGCACTAAAACCATGGCTGAGAACGTTTTACAAATAAGCAGATCTTCAAGAAAAACTGGCTGTTTTTGTGTGAGGAGCCCTAAAAGTCATCATCTGCAAATCTCCTTTCTGCAATGACTTGGCTTCTTCATTGGAAAGAGATTCCTTTGGGGCTGGAGCAGGAAGAAATTATTTTTGGGGTCATCAAAGCAGAGGAGCCTGGGATCTATTTTGCATGTATTGTCCCAGGGGGAACCAGCAAAACTTTATGGAGAGAGACAGGCTGTCCATAGCCGTGCAAAAGGCTCCCATTGACCCAGGAAAGTAGTGAAGTATCAAGACAGCTGCTGGACCTAAAGGATTTGCAGACAGGGATTGGCTGTCTCAGCAGAATCCTAAACCCACTCCTCAGTGCCTTGGCGCTGGGTAAGACCTCATGGTCCTGGTACCATTCCTGAAGAGATATCTTCGGAAGGTCTGATTTGCTTGTTTGTTTGTTTATTTATTGCAATCTGTAGGAGGGTCTAGTTGAGAAAAGATGGTCCATTAAGGTAGATAAAGAAAATTGTGTCTTGTGAATTGAGATTTATAACTGGCATACATACATCTGCAGATGAACCACTGCCAAGTATATGAAATACTAACAACATAAAGGAGATTCCTTAGCCCCACACAAGGAGCTAGGAAAGCTCCTGCCCATAACCCACAGTTTCTGTTCTCTACCATCGCAGGAGACTGTGGAACGTTTCTACCCATTGAAATTACACATCATCCGGGACTCACCAACTCTCCTTCCAGAAAGTCAAACAATTGGTGGCTGAGATTGCTGATGTCTCTGGAGAGAACATTAGTCATCCAGTTTAGGAATAACACATGTGGGGACTCGTGTGTGCACACACATGCCCAGATGGACTGGGTTTCCGACTGAGGTGATCTTGAGAACAATGGAGAAAGACAGGAACCAAGCTTCATTCCAGATATGCCAGATACCTTCCCAGTGGTCTCTGAGCGGGGCCCCAGTACTTCTGGAAATGTAATCACGGTCCTAAACAGGTGTCTACAACAGGAGTCTGACAGCCCCAGAGAGGCAGGAAGGAAAAGAGGGGGAGTCGGCGTGGGAAGGCACAGAGCAGAGCAGGGATGGGGCTGGACCCTCCTGAGTCTTGGTGTGAGCATCTCCCCCTTTCCCCCTGGCTCCCCAGAGCCCTGGTGCTGAAAGCAATGTGTCACCATATTTTCAGCAGTTCTGTTAAACTGTGTCTCAGAGAAGCAAAAGACAAATCTCCAGAGGTTTGCATGTTTGATTCACACCTAACACAGCAGCTGTCTGCTGCCAAGGGAAACACTTCGGCATGTATTCCTAGCAGCAGCCTGGACCAAGTCTTCAGCCTCAGAACCACTTTGCTGGTCTTGATTGGGCCTTGGAGAAAATGTGCATGATGTAATGTCAGCCCTCCTTTCTGAGAGTGACTTAGAGACTGGCACTTTGGGAAGATAGCAACCTGTCCCAGGGTACTTAGTAAGTGGTAGCCATAACCTTGCATCATACCAAAGGTGAGAGTCTGTTTTCTTCACTGATGTATGTAGATTGCATTTTAATAATATCTTGGGCTGATCTTAAAAAGCCTTAAACAGAGAGCTTCATTAAAATGTCATGGCAGCCAGGCATGGTGGTGCATGCCTGTAATCTCAGCACTTCAGGGGCTGAGGCAGGGAGATCATTGTGAATTTGAGGCCAGGCTGGGATACATGGCAAGTTCAAGGTCAGCCTGAATTACTAGCAAGACTCTGTCTCAAAAAAAATATTCTCATGGCAGCACAATGAAATATACAAAAACCCCTCTCTGTTTCTATTGCAAAGAGAAAAACCTGAGTCCTAGCAGATGGGCTGGGTAGTCTATGACCACCCAGGAAGAGAAAGCTCTAGAAGTCCATTTTCATGGGTTCTTTTCCCCTCCATTCTCTGTATTCAAACTACCCACTTGAAAGTGCTGATTACTTACTAAAAGGTGAACTCTGTTCTTGTAACCTGATTAGTAAGAACCAAGAAGGAAAAGAAATCCCAATCCCAACATAAAATGTTTTAGGGAATAATCTTTCTCATAAACTCTTTCACTTTATTAAATGATTTCCTCTAGGAGTGATTAACAGTGAGCCTCCTCAATACATTTAAATATCGGCTTATAGATTTTTGCCTACAAGAAAAGTAGGGAAGAAAGGAAGCTGTGAAACTTTAAGCAGAAGTGCCCGGTTGCTAGGGAAAGCTACAGAGCAGCTGGAAATTAGCAACCATTTCTGAATGGTGGGGTAAATCCATGAGCGTGGGTCCCATTCCCATTCTTGCAACTCTCCTGCAGGGGCTGGGGTCACAGGCAATTTGGATCCAGCCCCGTCTGTAGCGGTGTAAACCTAGAAGTATAGAGTCCCAGTCGGTTCTTATGGGGCCTTCAAGGGTGCAGGTGTATAGGTGGAGGGGTCTGCCTGGCTCTTGGGGTCAACCTGCCCTGGACAGCTGCAATGGTGAAGGTACCTGGAGGGGACTGCCTGGGTCAAGGCCTGTAGAGTCTGTGGCCCTGAGCCCACACGGAGTGTACTGTCTTCTCCTGTGTGTCACAGTCAGGATTCTGGGCATGGCAGGGATCAGCTCTGTGCTCACAATCTGCCAACCTGTCCTGTCCAGTTTGTGAGGGGGGATGAGCTCCTGGGAGCACAACAAGCCTGAGTTCCAGTTTGGTTTCTGTCACTTTCGTTCAGAGAGCAGGGCTGAGGTGCTTAGCCTTCATAAGCCTTAAATTTTGGGTCAGAAAATGGAATCTTTAACTTCCATACAACAGGACAGATAGAATATTTACATTGGATTTGGACTTAAAATTAGCAGCTGTTATTTTCATTGGAAGAAAAGCCTGAACTTCTATCAAGGAAAAAGAAAAAGATGGTATCAGCCAAACTAGGCTGTGTTTATGTGTGTTGGGGGAGGGGGGGTTGTCCTTCAAGGAACAGTGGACAGATTGTCAGTTTCCTCTCTCCCCTGCCACCACCCCCACCCTGCCCTGCACACAAGGTCCCTCACTCAGTAGGTTGGGGACAATGTTAGCGGCTGTGATCCTGGCCAGCAGCTTGAAACTTTGCATCGGAAGCCTGAGGTGGCACCAGACATACACTTTCCCCCAGGACTCTGAGCCAGGAGACGGTGATGCACAGCAGCAGGGCGGTGTAGAGCCCGCCTTGGGGTCGGTAGTGCTGCCACATCCGGTTTCCTGGGGCAGCAGAACTGGCGGGGTGTCCGGGGAGTTCCCGTGGTGGTTGGAAGTGGGCCGAGGTGTCTAGCAGTCAGCTGTGACACCTGCTGGGCTTTCGTCAGTGGCTTTGTGGAGGGGGTGGGACGGGCTGCCACATTTCCTTTCGTTCCTGTCTGTGTTCTGAAATACCGCAAAGATTCTGTGGACTCCCCCAGAGTCCTTACAGTAGGTGTTTTTCCATTTTTGTCCTTGCCAAAAGAAACCCAGGTGGTGCCCTCCTGATCCATCTTACTCAAAGTCATTCTCCTTCTCTGTTTCCACTATGGTGTGAACCACGGCTAACAACATTTTGCCAACCTGACGCTTGTTCCTTGTTGGTCTTTCCTCACAGACTGTGTGCCCCCTGAATGGGTATACCTGCTCTCCCCACTACGCCCCTCCACCAGCAGCCCCTCAAAACTGTTTGCCACAGTGTGGTTGCTAAGCCCATGGGAGCTGTGGCTGGACTTGTTACCAGAGACCTTGGCTCTGCCATAGTGAGGCTGTGAACCTCTCTGTGCCTCAGTTTTTCCATCAGGAAAGGGGGATAATAGCAGTCCCTGTGTACTACACAGTTGTGAGAATTATCTAGCCTAACATAAGGCTGCCTACCACACAGTGTTTCTGGATGAGTGGACTTAGGAAAAGTTCAGATGAGAGTAATAGTTGTTTTTCAGGAATTTAAGAGTCTTGTCCCATCACGCCCCCCACACCACTTTGATAGTGACCCTTTCTTTTCTGGTTGGCTGAAAGCCGACCAGGCTGGGATCTGAGAACCCTTGGGTCCCGTCTTCAAGGTGACACTCCACTTCAGTGCATTTTCTGCCATCTACATTTCGTAACAGAAGCATCTCGAATCTGGTCCTCAGAGCCTGGGAGTGAGGTTTCTCTGAAACCATTGAGTCACGCGCTTCCCCCCTCCATGTGGCCTTTGGCTGTCCCTCTGTCTGCTAGAGGCCTGCCACTGCTTCCTGGAAGGCTGCTCCTTGAGGGAGCCCAGGACTCCAAGCGCACAGGAATTTCACAGCGTAGCAGCCAACAAATGGGCTGCCAATCCAAACACCGCATTCCTGGCCCTGGCTCTTCCCTGGAAGGCGAGCATTACTTTTTCCACGACCTTAGTTCTTCTGGAGCCCAGGGCTAAAGGCCACAGGAGCCAATTGTGTGTGTGTACTGCGCAAGCTGACTGATGTACGGTGCGACAGAGCCTGGGGCTCTGAGCTGCAGATATTTGCTGCTCTATTTTAAGAATCCCAGTCTTGTCTGTTTCCTAGCAATTGGCTTTTGGTCAGAGGAAAGGGAGAGTGGAGAGCGGTCACGGAAGGAAGCCCAAGCTGCAGGGGTGCGTGACTTCCAGCTGGTTGGAATTTCCTATCCTTCATGGAAGAAAATACGCCCGCCCCCACACCACCACTCAGTGACGAAGGATTCTTCATTGGTCAGGGCAAGTCTTGCTTATTTTAAGAACGAAACAAGGAGCATTCACTGTTTGTATAACTTTCTGGACTCTTGAGGGCACTTTCAAACACATTCTCCCACTTATTGGTTAAGACAGTTTTATTATTGCTCTGTTTGCGATTCAGCAAATTGAGGCACCGAGAGTCGGGAACCGCACACGGGCACACAGCGGGCTAATCACGCAGCCAGGTCTCCTGGGTTTCAGGTGAAGTTGCTTCCTTCGCAGTCAGTTATGGTCTCGCCTCCGCGCCGCAGCTGCCTTTCTTGTGCTCACGAGCATCAGCTTGTGGGGAAGGAAGCAGTGCAGGGCTGGCGTACCCGACTGACTTGCTATTCCCATGGCTTATTTCCCCTCGAAAGAGAGGATATTCTTTCACATAAACTAACGATTACCGAGCACCCTGTGAGTGCTGCTGCTGGGCCTTGCACAACCTGCGGGAGAACATTTCCAAGCACCTAATTATGATGAAGTGTGGCAAAACTACTGGCAACTGCACAATATGAAGAAGGAGGCAATTTGCATTGTTGAGGGCAGCGAGGAGCCTTCAAAGGCTTCCCCGTAGCTTTTGTTTGGTTTTGTTTTCTGGCTGCAGATCTATTTACTCATTTAAGAATTTACCATTTTTATTAGTACATGTGTGCAGTGCGTACTGATCACATTCTTGTGGGAAGCTGGTACCTGCACGGAACCCGCCTTAGTTCTTTCCTCATGCCCCTCCTCTTCCCTTCTTAACCCTCCTTGTATCTCTTGGCCCCTTTTCCACCCTTCAACTTTTTATTATTAAAAAAAGTCAAGCTTTCTGGAGAACCGAGAGAGGGTTACAGTGGCTCTCACTTAGATTCAGTCACCATTAGCATTGTCATAGTGACTTCGTCTCTCGTGAAACGCAGAAAAGTAGAGTTGGACTTAGAAGAAGGGACATGTGTATGTAGACTCACAGCTCAAACATTTGAGAAGAAGCAAGGCATATCCCGGGCTTCACCCCTGAATATATTTGGAATAAGGATGGTCACAGAGTGACTTCTGACTTGGGTCTTGTCAGATGAATAATTTACTAGACAAAAGTGGGGGGGGGACTCCTCCAGGAAGTGGCAACAAGGTAGGAGGAGCATGGAGTGTTTTGGGGGAAATTGTGTTGGGCAAGATGAGGCATAAGGGTGGGGAAACAGCTGGAAGAGGAGATGGGAGCAACTGATTGTACCCAGACTGTGAAGGAGCTGGGTTATCTGGATGGAGTGAGCTCTGGAGAAGATAGGAGACGCTGGAGACCTCTAAGGAGGGGCTGATGCACTCTGGTTTGTGTTTGTTTGGTCCCAGAATGGGTAGGATGGGGAAGATGGGTTAGGGCAGAGGGAGAGAAGTGCAATGGTGAGTGAGATTTCTTCCAAAAGCAACTGAACAAATGCACTGAAGTCATCAATCAAAGCTACTAAGCCAGGGCAGTGTGGTGGTGTATAATACACTAAATTAATTTTTAACAGATGTGGAGAAACCTAATTCTCAGGGGGAAACATGGCCAGGACAATACAAGGAGCCAGGGAGATAGGCTTGGCGGCGGTGGGGTGGGGGGGCGTCTGCACCCGGCCTGTGGTTGACGTAATGGCAATGACTCCGACAGAGGCTGCAGTAGGAGCAGAAGAGTCCGGGTCACAGAGCCAAGCAGCATCACATAGAGGGCACAGACGAGGGACAGAGAGGGTTGCCTGTGGTGGAAGAGGAGCCAGCCTGACCTCACCTGCCTGGTGGCTTTGTGTTGGGTGTTGCATGAGCACACAGGTGCTAAATCCTGAACTCCGGGCTAGGGCTTCCTCCCTGTGGTGTCAGTAGAAGGCCACAGTTAGAGCAGAATCCTGCTCTACATCAGTGATAGGAACAGATCCTCCTGAAGCCCGGGGCTGGAAAGAACTGTGGGCCACCCTGGGCAGTGGGGGCGGGGTCGTGTAGGGGGGGCACCAGTTGACCAGGATCTGCCTTAGTGACTCAAGATCAAATCATGGCTCCACCCTTCCGTGTCTTCCTCATCAATTCCTGCCTCAGTTTCCCCATCTGTAAAACCATAATCAGAGTACCATTTTCAGAGCTGGTAAAGGGAGGAGGGCTATGATAAATAATGATGAAGGCACGATCCCAACTGCCATTGCTATTCCTTCTGGGGATTTGGATCCTGCAAGTTCCCTGGGGGCCACCCTTGGAGCAGCGGGGACAGAGGCTGGTGTGTGTGCCTGTCTGGTGGGGCTTGGCTCAGTCACACAGCTCCCCGCGTGTCTCCCCTGCGCAGCTGTGTGGCGTCCATTAGGGAGAGCTCAATTCTTTCTCTGCAAACCATCATGCGCCCCCCGCTGTGCTCCTCCCTCTGTCCACCTGGGTCTGTTTCTAGGCCAGCTGCAGAGTCAGGGCGGGTGGCTGAGCTCGTGAAAGGACCACCTGTTCCTCTCGCTCCCCCAACTCCGCTGCCGGGCCCTGCTGCCCGCCGGCTCTCACACACCAAACCACGTTTCTCTCTCCCACTGCTCAGGTGTTGTGGGCTGGCTACAAGAGGCACGTTTCCTTACAGCTGGCCGCCACATCACAGCCAGGGCTGATGCTTTGTGGAGCCGCTGTTTTCCTGTGAAACTACTTTTCTTCTGTGCCTCTGCATGGGCCCTCCCCACGCCTGGCCTTCTCTCCTGTTAACTCGGAGCTTGGGGCTCAGTGAGTCAGGGAGAGGACACACAGGGTGCCGGTTCCTAGCTCCCAGGAGAGCACAAGGCCTGTGCCATACCTCTCTGCGTGTGCCCCTGGGGCACCTTCTGGGGTCTTCATGCCTGCCAAGTGGCTTCGGTGAGCACCTACAAGTCCCTTGGGACAATGTAGAGGAACAGCCAGGATTGGCTGTCAGTGGCTCCCAGGAGAGCTGCTCAGAAGCTGTTTCCGGCCCTGGTGACCCCATTTACCAGGTGTGACAATTTCTCTTTTTGAAGGCAGGGTCTATGGTAGGGGCAGCTGAAATCTCTTTCCTTCCGGAGTTCGGTTTATCCCACAACATCTCCCTGGTGTAAACATCTCTAGGATGCCAGGGACACTGGCAGGAAGGTGTGTGCGGGGTGCGCTCAGGACCCAGAGGAGCAGGGAGAGCTGGCACAGGTACAGGAGTGCTCGGGCCCCTTTTCTAACCCCAGCCTGGAGCCCCTGCTATCTGCTTAGCTCCTACTTCCTTTGCTTCAGCTTGCTCTGCTTGTGGAGACTCCATCAGCCACAACAGTGGGCCACATCAGGGAGACGCATAACTGTCAATTTCACCCCATCGGTCTAGCCTGTGTGGAACCCCATTTCCAGAAAGTTGGCTGGTAAAAGTGCAGCCAAGAACGCTGACAGTATATAGACCCTAGGAAGGCAAGGTTGACAATGACACTCTAAGGTCATTTACCATGCCTGATGTTAGATTCTTTTATTTATTTGTTCAGTATTTCATGAATAGTGTGTCAGATTTGGGGTTGCAGTTTCTTCTGAAGTCATCTTAGTGGCTCCTAAATGACATCCACACCTCAAAGGAAATGTGGAACAGAAGAAACTGTGTGAGTGCTTTTGGAATTTTTTTTTTCCAGAACTCCTGGCCCCATGTCTTTGGAATTTAGCATTGTCTAACTTGCCATTTCCCAGGAAAGGAGAGCTGATGGTCTAGGCCCCAACAGCTGCTTGTGGAAGTTTGCATGGTGAGGAGCCTTCAGTGCTCTGCTCCCCAACCCCATTTGCAAGTAAAACACACTTCTTGCCCTCATTTTCATAGCCCTGTTCTTGACACAACAGAGGGACTGTTCGCTGTGCCTTCTCTTCTGAGTCAAACACACATCAGGCCTGGCTGGTAACTAGTTACAGGCTACAGTGGGCGTCATGGTCAGAATTCATGCACCCCAGCGAGGAGGTGGCATCTGTCAGGGTCCCCAGTACATGCTTCTTGCCTTGGTGAGGAGGCATAGTCCTGGGTGTAATACCTGCATGCCTTTTTGGTTCTGAGGTTAAAAGGAAAAAAAAAAAAACCTTAATCTTCTGTCTGCAAAGGACTAGGGAAATGGAAATGCTAAGAATCACCTTCTAGTCATTTGCGAATGTCAGTCAGGCCTTACTTTTTCTCCCCTCCATTCTTTCATTCTGAATGGCCTCCCTGGGTGTCAGAAAATTTCTAAATGAGAAATATCCAGAATCTACAATACTTTGTTTCTAAGTCTTAGTGGATGGAATTCAGATGCTCTCAGAAAAACGATGCTGATGACAAAGGTGAAGAAAGGGACAAGGAGACACCGTGAGAAAGAGGAAGGCACTCAGAAACCCAGGATTCTTAGGTAATTCTCCACTTTGGACATGGCAGTATTAGGATAAAATGGGGCCCATTTATGTCATTGATTTAGTTAATCCTTTAGGGAACGTATGGACACAGTGGCAGAGGTGGTGGGTACGGGGGCTTGCAGGCAGGAGCTGAGTGAGTGTGGGGTGGAGAGGCAGGAACCTGGGCACTGGCAGCCAGGGGTAATTCAGGTATCTGGAGGCAGGTGACAGTCAGATTACAGCATAGGGTAAAGTAGATGTCACAGCCAGGCCACCAAGGCTACCTGTGTCCAAACACAATGCAAGCTCAAGGCATATAAAGGACCAAGTTCTTAGAAGGACTAAGAAAACATAAATCCCAAGGAGCTAGGCTCCAACTATGAGCAGGCAGGAGCCCAGAAGGACAGGGAGAGAGGTCCTCAAAGCCCAGTTCATTCCAGAGGCTTTGGGAGCAGAAGGTGAACTAGGGCTTCCCAGGAGTACAGGAAGATGGGAAAGGATGGTTGGGGCAATGCGGGGCTCAGATGTTGACCAAGGGACTTGACAGAGACAGGGACTTTCCACAGCCCCACACATGGGAGTGACATACACAAGGGACTGAGGAGTGAGGATGCAGGAAAATCCAGGGTCAGAGATGGCACCACAGCTCAACAGAAGAGAATGTGGGAAATGAAGGAGGGAGGGAGGAGTGGCGTGAGCAAGGAAGAGGGGTAGGGGCAGGACGCAGATGCTATGGAAGAGAAAGGGAGGAGTTACAGCATCCTGTTGCTGATCCCCAAGGAGCAGCGCTCTCCTTCCCTCTTCTAGCGAGCCAAGGCTGAGCTGTAGAAAATGCCGAACAGCAAGCCAACATGGTGTGGTTTAGAAGCACAGGCTCTGCAGTTACACTACCTGGGATCAAAACTGAGTTCCACTCCTTGCTAGCTTTGTGACCATAGTTGAGTTACTTCCCTGTCTGTCTCTACAGCAACTTACTCAAATGTAAATTGAGGACAATCTGTTGTCCTCCATGGAGTGATTGTGAGAACTGAGAGGTACGTCAGGTCAAAGCATGTAGAACCAAGGCTGGTACACAACAAGTATCCAATAAATGTTAACTTGTATTATTTACATTCAGTCATAAGCCATTTACCCAGCCAATGCTTATGGACCATATGCTAAATGGATGTGATGTCAAAAGATGAAGACACAATGACAGGGAAAGTCCCTACCTGTACGAGCTCCGAGGAAGCAGTGCGGATCACATCTGTGCTGAGGACAGGGCAGGAGATTGAACAGGGAACAGGCATGGCTCAGAGCACCTGGTCCACTCTGCTTGGAGGTGGGATGACGTGGGAGCTAGGGAACATTATGGGAGAAGGTGTTTTGAGCCAGGCCTCGAAAGCTAGGTAGAAAACCAGTCGGGAGTGGTGGAGCACTCTGGGAAGTTGAAACAGTGGGCTCATATGGTTAGGGATAGCCTGGGCAAATAAGCAACTTAGCAAGACCCTGTTTCAAGATGAAAATAGGGCCAGGATATAGCTCAGTAGAACAAGGGCTTGCCTGGCAAGCACAAGGTCCTAAATTCAATCTTCAGTGCTGCAAATAATAAACAAACAAACAAACAAATAAATAAATAAAAGTCTGAGAGTATAGCTCAATGGGAAGGTCCTGGATTTAATCCTTAATACAACAACAACAATGTGGAAAAGCCAAAAGGAGTGGATACAGATCTATGGATCTGGGACTCAGAGGATCAGGGGTCATGTCTGTTGGTAGGTGAGACTGGTAAGAAGGGACGCAAGGGAATTCTGGAGTGATAAAACTATTCTGCAGCCTGGCTGAGTATGGACACATTAGTCAAAACTCATGAAACCCTACACCAAAGATCTGTGCATTTCATTCTGTGAATGATATCTCAGTGTATAAACAAAAGCAGTTTACTGAACCCTGGGGGGGCAGAGGAGGTGTGATGTCCTGGGATCTTGGCACCCAGAGACCTAGTGTTCAGCAGCTTGCAGCACAGTGCTCCTGTTTGGCTGGACTTTGGGGTGTGAGGCAAAGGACCTGGGACCAGGGGTTAGAGCCTTAAATGCCACACCACAGGGGCCACACCAAACGTCTAGACATCATTCTCCAAGCCTGAGGGTGAGGAAGGGAAGCCGAGAAGAAAACAGAAGGACCAACAGTGCAGCAAAGGGAGGTACCCTCTGGGTAGTGGGGGAAAACAGTCATTTCCTACCCCCAGGTCGCACTCAGGCAATTCTTCCCCTGCCACCAACGTGGGGCCCTAAAGCTTTTGTCGTGATCTGATAGGGAAATCCCCAGGGACTATTTCACAGCTGCTAGAGGTGACTGCTGCTCCTCCAGCTGCTTCAGGACTAAGCCGCCTCTGCTGGTTTTATCCTCAACATAAAAGAGATAGCCTGTTACGCCCCATCTGCTAGTGTCTACAGAACTTCTAAATCTTCCTGCATCTGCACTCTACCCTCAAACCTCAACAAGCTTTTCTTAGCTGCTGCTTCAGCTCGGAGCAGCCTCCCTCCCACCTGTCCCTCCTCTAAACCACACCACCTGTTGTGCCTCCCAAGCCCTGCTCCCTCACTTTTTAATACTGTGGATCCTCAGAGCCCTCCACATCTGTTTCAAATGATAGACAATAATTCCTTTCATATTCTCCCTCCCCACTGTGGTGGTCCTTGAGTCAGGGAGGAGCCTTATGAGCAGTTTCCTTACCAATTTGGGAATATGGTATCTTCTTAATGAATACGTATTAGTAGATTGATGATTGAATGTGCAGGTTCCAGACCTCAGTAGGAATCATGTTTGTGGAATCAGAAATTGGGTGTTCTCATTTCCTCTCCCCATTTCCAGTAGACAAAGATTCTGTCTAGACTTTTGTTACCTTGGAAAGAGTATTCTGGGGCTGAGGGGTCCGAGGCAGACATAAAGGCAGGTCACCTGGGATGTGGGGGATGTTTAATCCTGACCCTGGCTTTGTCCAGATGGCTGATGCCAGATGACCCAGCCTGCAGAGTTGAGTCCCTACACCATGCATTAAAGAGATCACAGCTCTGTTGAGTACTGGACAAAATGAGGTCAGGTTTTGTCAAAGCCAGTGCAGCTCAGGAGTTGGACAGGCTGGATTTACAGCAACTGTGGAGTCATCCATGTTCCTGAAACTGCAGATACAAACCGACCTGCTGGGAAGAGAATTTGGGATAAATTGAGAACTTCAAAAAGTTTCTGCCTGGAAACTGAAGAGGTAACCATGGCAACAGGGAGTCAGGTTGAACCCAGACAGCTCTTCATCGTCAGCAGGGAGCTCTGTGCTTTCAGATTTGCCCGACTCTTAATTCCTTTTGTCTCTTCGATTTCTTTGTTTTACAAGAGAAAGTACTAGCTTAGGAATCTGGAGATGGGGCCCTGGTTTCAGCTGTTTCCAGTTCCAGGGCTCTGACTTAGAGGCACCTCGGGCACTGCTTCTTTGTTGTCTGGAAAATGGAAATTTAAAACCTCCTCTGGTCTATTCATAGGGACGCAGAAAGGACAGGAAGGTCTGAGGGGATTCGCTGCACAATCATTACTATTGTTGCCGTGCAGCCATGTCTGGGCTGATTTAAACATGGGCTTGACCCATCCATAAACTCAGTTTTGTTGCCTGGCGAACAGCTGTCTCGCAGACAACACCCACATGTTCGCCTGGCAGCTGTGGAATAGAAGCGTGACTTAGGGCGCGAGCAGCACCGGGTGCGGCGTAAACCTTCAGCTGACCGACTCTGCCTGCAGAGGGTCCTGCTGATGGGACAAAGGACCACGGAGACACACTGATGTCCGCAGGGCACCCTCCCAGGCCTGGCTGCTGCCCTGCGCTGGTCCACCCTGGGCCTGTGAGGAAGGAAAAAGCGCTGGGCTGGCAGGACGGGAACACGGTGGGATGCTGGTGGCATCCAAGGCAAGATGGGACTGCTCTGTGTGGGGCTCTGCTGTCCCGCTGGCTTTGTTCTCCACAAAGGAACCAGGACATTGTGGAGGGCTGTGGCTAGCAACTCAAGAGTGTGCTGGATGACTAACTGGGTCACTTTCCACAGGCTCTGGTGCAAGGAGGGCACCTATTCAACAAACAACCCCAGTGTTCTGATTCAGGCCTCAGTTACCCCAGCAGACTCAGCGACTAACTCACGAGATGGATTTCCCTTTTCTTCCCCTCTCTTCAGTCTTTTGGAGGAGCTCACAGATTGGCTGTCTTCTCCCTCTGCCTCTCTTTTCTGACCCTTTGGTTCCAGGAACACAGAGCATGCCTTTTGAGGAGGGCAGCTCTTAGATGACTGGTATGAAATGCAAACCAAGAGGCACAGACATACTTGCTATTGTTCCTTGCTGCCCAGGATCCCAGTAGCCCTACTAAGTAAAACTGTAAGCTAACATTTATTGAGAGTTGGTGTCATGCTGGGCCCTGAGACTGCCTTAACATGTCCTCAGCTTCCCTCCTGGGTCAGAGGCCTCCCTTCCTGTCTAGTGTCTGCTGTAGGCTCTTACCAGGAGGTGCTCTTGAGAGAGAGCACACTTGGCTGAAAACTAGGCAGTCTTCTTGAGGTAGCCACACCCAAGAGGGTTTTTATAGGGTACCAATGTGCAGTCCTCTTGCCCGGTGGTAGTTCTGAATGGCCAGCAGGACTGCAGAGAGCGCGTCCTGGGACAGCTGTGGGCTCCTCCAGCCACACAGTGTCCACGGCTCCACCTGCCCAGCCCTGCTTTCTTCCTTTCCGCTCCCCTTAAGCCTCCCCCACGCAAGCTTCTGCCTCACAATGCATTTCCTGGGGAACTCAAAGAAAGAAGTAACTTCTTCAGGCCTCTCAACCACTTTAAGGAACATGTACCGTGATGTCTTACAGACAGGAAGACAAGGGTATGAACAGGTTGGGAAGTTTGCCCAGAGTTTCCCATCAGTCAGTAGCAGAGCTGTGGTCTGAAACCTGAAAGCCCAATTCTAAACCTTGCAGCTTCTTACTAGTGATTCCAAACTGGGCACCACAGGGCACATCTGTAATCCCAGTACTCTAGGCTGAGGCAGGGCACTGAAGGTATAAGCTCAGCCTGGGTGACTTAGCTTGGGTGACCCTGTACAGGAAAAAGAAAAACAAAACAAAACAAAAAAAAAACAACCCTAAAGAGAACTGAGGGTCAATGGGTGCAGGTGTAATACCTTTGTGGGAGGGTGAAAAGAGGTGGGGTATTTATTGTCTTTATCTCACAGATGGGGAGACCGGCAAGAGACTGAGCAGTCCCCATCACTGACCAGTTAGGGAGCAGTAGGACTATTTATTTATTTTGCATTGGGAAGAGCACGGTTAACGTCTGAAGTCTAAATTCCGGCACCACTCGCCTTGATCTGTTCGTTCTTAAAGAGTCTCTCTGAAAGTGCGTGGGACATAGTAGGTGTTCAATGAAGCGCACCCTCCCCCACGCGTCTGCTGCCTCCAACTCTGCCTTTGGGCAAGTGTCTTTTACTCCCTCATCCTGTTTGTTCATTTAGAAAATGGAGATGATAATAATGATGAAGAGCTTACTCAGCCCGGTGGCCCTCGGGGTAGGAACGCAGGGCAGGGTAATTATCGGTATCATCTTGATGCGGTTTTGCCCAGGCTGCACCCTGTGCTCCTGCCCCTCATGACCCAAGAGACTCAGATTTTCCTCTGATCGCCTCCGTGTGCGCCACTCCGATCTGCCGCCTCCACGCAGACCCTCCTGACACTGTTGCTTTGGTTTCCTGATTTTACTAGAGGTCGGCGGGTTTTTTCCTACCGAGCTGGTGCACGAGGCTCCGCAGCTCCAAGGAGGACGAGGAGGGGGCAGCCCCGCCGCGGGCCAGCGCTGCCAATCAAGCCCGCCCCAGGGGGTTGAGGCCGGGTCTTCTCCCGCAAGGCAGCCCACATGCGCTCTCCGATTGGTCAGCGGCTCCCAGCCCCGCCCCACCCCGAGGGAATAAAAGGCTCGTCAGTCTCGGCCGGCGTGTACAGCTTGCTCTGACCTCCACTTGTCGCGGCAGTCTCAGTCCACGAGCTCGCTGGAGCCGGTCACCATCCTTCCCACGACGTGCTGCCCTGCGCCTGCAACCATGTGCCGCACCCTGGCCACCTTCCCCACCACCTGCCTGGAGAGGTAACAACAGTTCTGCTCCCCTGAGGAAAAAGTCCAAGCCCCACCAACTCTTAGGAAGTGAATGAGGACTTGGGGACTTGGGCGGGAGAGGGAGTGGCTCGCTAGCGACCAGAGTAGAGGCGCAGGGAGCACCCGGTGACAGGAGGGGAAAGGAGAGGTGAGAGAAGCTGAGCTCTGCTGCTTGCCATTCCCACCCTGTGACAACCCGCACTACTCAGTTCCGCTTAAGATCCTCCCGCAGGATGAGTGTATGAGCGGCTCCAGGCAAAACCGACGCTGTCTCAGTTTCTTTGGCCCTTGGTTTCCATTCCACGGCCCAGACCTAGGGACTTGGCCTCCTTGACTCCAGGACAGCTGGAGGATCCATTCTGTGTCTCACCTGCGAGGGTCGTGCGAACTTTCCGGAGAGCTGTTCAGCATTGTGTAGTCCTTACTAAAACTAGGGGCGGGTTGGGGGGGGAGGTAATGATGAAGACAGGGACCAGTTTCCGCAGTTCCAGAAATATTCTGACAAACCTGGGGGTTGCCGAGCTGTTATGAGGAGGCATAAAGATAGATCAGTGTGTTTTAAATAGGAAAAGTCAATGTATACAATGTATACATGCTAGGCTGTAACCTGAAAAGTGTAAGACCGCTGAGTACAGCTCGTGCTTTTTTTTTTGTTGCTTCATGTTTGATAATGATAGCAAGAAAAGCACACTTTGGGCCCATGACCTGCCAGGGGGTCCTGCTGGCTGAGCAGACAGAGAACTAACCCCGCATGCTTATGATTTGTCTTTTAGAGCCAAAGAGTTCAAGACACGTCTTGGGATCTTTCTTCACAAATCAGACCTGAGCTCTGATGCTGGCAGTGTTGGCAAATTCGAGTGGGGCAGCAAACACAACAAAGAAGGGTAAGTTCTGTCCATCCCAAGGACCCCAGTGGGGAGAGGATCTAGAAAGAAAACAGCAGGAAGAACTAGGACGTACAGGGGGGACCTGGGAAAACTTTCGCTGAGGCAGTGGTTGCTGTAGCTACTTGGCTCAGGGGTGAGTGGACAGGTGGTCTCGGGGTTCTAAGTGCACCCCAGGCAAGAGTACTGCCTGCCTACCAGATTCTTCCATTTGGAGGGGTCCCTGCACGGACATCCAGCGCTAGGACTGGGCCCAAGCCCATTTAAGCCATTAGTATCGCTGCTTCCATCAGCGCATGCGCCTTGCCTAGAGACCTTTTGTGGGACCTTCAGAGCTGCCCTGGAGTGATGGCATCCTCTTGTGAGGCCTGTCCTGCCTTGGGGAGGTGCACACACACAGATCAGAGGGCCAGGGAAATAGGAACAATTTTAGACAGAGAAGAGACGGTCTTAGAGATACTGACTAAGGCCAAAAGGTGCCCAGCTTCAGTGCCTGGTTGCTGATTTTTCCTCTAGAAAACACTGCCACTGACCCTAAATCCAGAGCTAAACTCTTCTAATTCAGCAACCACAGAGCAAGTCTTGCTGTAAATCTTCAGCTTCCCATCAAGAGCCATGGCTGGAATTTGTGCTATGATTTTGTGCTACAGTTTGATTTGTTGGTTTGAATTTTTTTTTAATCTTCTTTTGTTGTTGTTCAGAAGATGCATCACAGAAGATGTGCTGGGGTGGAGCGCATCCTTCGACTCCTTGCTGAGCAGTAAAAGTGAGTAGGACTGTGTTGTGTCTGTCTGTGGCTGGCATGCCCATGCGCACGTGCTTTAGAGCCAGGGAGGCCGAAAACATGGGCAAATACTCCTAATAGCAATAATAATAATGATCCTCTAGTGTGCCAGCCACTATTCAAAATACAAAGGCAGGCCCTTGTTCAAGAAGATCACATTCTAAAAATAGAGCCGTTAACTGCAATTGCCACCTTTTCTTCTTTTCTCCCCAGCTGTCCCCCAGTCTGACCTCTGTCTCTCTCTCTTTTTCTGCCCATCTCAGACGGAGTGGCTGCCTTCCGCGCCTTCCTCAAGACGGAATTTAGCGAGGAGAACTTGGAGTTCTGGCTGGCCTGTGAGGAGTTCAAGAAGATCCGATCGGCTGCCCAACTGGCCTCCAGGGCTCGCCGCATCTTTGATGAGTTCATACGCAGCGAAGCCCCTAAAGAGGTCAGTGTCCCAACGTGGCCCAAGGACCCTTCCGATGGTTTTTCCCTTTCCCAATGGAGAGCCCAGAAGAGTGGGAGTGGGCTTCGCACTGGGAGACTGGGCGCCCGCGGCCAGGGGCTAGGAAAGCCAGCTCAGCGCTGTGGCCAGACGTCACCCCTGGACTCAGGAGGAGCATGGTGGGTCAGAAGGGTTTGGCTTTGTCCATAGCCACCTTTGCAAATCAGTTATTTTTAGGCCCTCAGTATACTTACTAACTGGGAAGTCAAGGTCATTCTGGATCCCGGCCCAGTCTCCTGGCTAACCTGGGGTCTGTGGACTTTATTTCATTTTATTTATTTTTTTTTGCGATTCAACCTGCCTTCCAGCTGCCTCTGCCTAGGTTTTGAGTTTGATTAAAAATATGGAGCCCCCTACTGGACAAATTAGAGTAATGCCTTCCTCTTGTATCTTACTTTAAGACTGCTTTTATTTACTATTTTATGTTATCCCATAAAGGTTTATTGAACAGAAGTTATTTGCAAGGTGTTCATATAATCTCAGGGAATATAGTAATGCACAAAGCAAAATCCTTTTACTTATTGAACTTATATTTGAATTGAAAATACCGATACCAATAACCAATTAAATAGACAAGCCAGATCAGATGATTTATGCTCTGGTACAGCTAAAGCTGACCATGAAAGATAAGGAGCATGGAAGGGGCGGCAGTGGGTAGCGTGGAGGCAAGGTCTCCCACAGGACAATGGGGGAAAAGGAGTGCACCGCTCGTGAGGTGTCATCTAAGCCGAGAGATGAGAGAACTGAGGGAGGGAAGGACATGCTGGCAGGGAAGCAGCAAGTGCAGGGGCCTGGCCAGGCATTGTGGGTGATAAAAGGCTCACTTGAGCTGCCCAGACACACAGGCCAGGTGGGTGAGGGCAGAAAAGAGATACCGGCAGGGCGGCCCTGGAGGTGAGCTAGGAGAGAGACGATGGTGACCGAGCCAGGTTGTAACAGAAGAAGGGGCGAAGGGGGCTTGTTTGACACCCAGTCTTGGAAACCCTCGCTTTAGTTTGAGAGATTGGGAGGGGGGCATGAGGTCCGCTGTAGAGACGGTCCCAGCCACAGGGGACTCCAAGTCCCGGGCTCTCTCCGCAGCTCCACCTGCTGGCGGGTCCTTCTACAGCCTCGGGGCACCTGTCTTGGCCCCTCTGCGCCCCTGACCCCATGACCGCCTCTTTTCACAGGTAAACATTGACCATGAGACGCGGGAGCTGACCAGGACGAACCTGCGGGCGGCCACGGCCACGTGCTTTGATGCCGCACAGGGGAAGACACGCACACTCATGGAGAAGGACTCCTACCCACGCTTCCTGAAGTCACCTGTCTACCGGGACCTGGCCGCCCAAGCCTCTGCCACCTCCGCCTCTGCATCCAGCTGCAGCCCAGCTGAGCCCTCACACACCTGAACCTCCAGGGTGGAGAGGAAGCCAGCAGGAAGAGAGGTGGAGTCGCCCCTCCCTGAAGCAGCTGCCCTTGTCCAGGAGGCAGGTTCTTCCCAACAAGTGCAAGAGGATAGTGGAGGGGAACGGTCCAGCAGCCTGGCTGATATCTGCTCCTTCCAGATACTGTGGGCTGGGTATCTTGTGTGAGAACACCCCTGTCCAGGACTTATAGCCAAGGGCTCTTTGGGGACAAACATGGGGCTATGGCAGTTAACCCTGGCTCTCGGTCTTTCAACTGGGGCAAAGACAGATTCCAGGGAAACTTGAAGAAGACAGAGAGGAGGTCAACCAGAATTTGCCTGGGATCAGTTGACTTGGCTCTCAGCTCACTTTCCCAATTCCCTAACTAGGCCCAGAAGGAGCCCGGTTGTGAAATGTTTGTTCCTATTCTGCCTGCTAACCTATCCCTGGCCGAGGTCACCCTGGGACACCTTGGCTTCTGCTTCTCAATGCTCCCCTGTGTCCCTTGCAGTCTTTCCAAAGTCAGCAAGTCCATATGGTTCTTGCCCAGAATGACATTTGTATACCTCAAAGGCTGACTGGCCCATGAGCCCCAATAAGGTGCCACCTTGTGCCTGTGAATGCAGCCTGGTGCTCCTGATGCGGCGGCCCTGGCCCTGCGTGTGCAGCAGTTCCATCCTTGTGTGGGCCACTGGGCTCTGTGTGCCCTTCAAAGGGAGGCCCAGAGAGAGAGAGCTGGAGCCCTCAGGGGCAGCAGGGAATGAGGGGGAAAGGGATCGAAAGAAACACATCTCTTGGCAGAACTCAGAAGTCCTGCAGAAAACAGACTGTTCTTTTCTGCAAGCATGAGAAGGGACAAAGAGATGCCCAAGGTGGGGGTGAGCCTCGAGTTTCTCTCCTGTGGATGTGAGGTGTATGCTGGAGCACTGGGAGGGCTGGGACAGGGACCACGACAGACCAGGAGCAGAACACAGAGGCTGAGGCTGTAGCTGCAGAGTGGGGCTGCGTGGAAGGGTCAGGTGGGAGAGTCAGGACCGGCGGCCACCTCAGGCCATGCCAGACAAACATTATAGGGTGAGATCTCCTGCTCCAGATCCCAGACAGGGGCCAGTTCACCTGACAGCCCCTTCTTGCCTTGGAGAGCCAACACTGCCCTCTGTGCCCTTGAACTCCTCTAGGAGAAAAGTATTTAAGTTTAATATGTTGGCAGGATGCCGAGTGTCGTGTGTTATTTTTGTTGCCATCATTATTGTTGTTGACTGTCATTATGTATTTTGGGTTATCATTATTGCTCTTATTATTTATTATTATGTTTCATCTTTCCCACTGGAGAATCTCAGCAGGCGTCACTGCCTGACTGTCCCCACCCCACCAGACTCTACCTCTGAGCGTGCTGGGAGCCACTTCGGGCCTGTCAGGAACGCATCACTATGTAGATATTTATTTATTGTTCACCAAAGGAACTGGGTTCCTCGATGTGAGTGATGTAAGCAGTCTCTGCCAGCATGTTATATTCTTATAAAATAAAAATAAAAATAAAATGCAACATCTTTTTTGTCTGTATTTTTAGGGAAGGGTCCGCAGGGTGTTCAGGGTCTCACTACTAGATCTGACTGATAGTGACCCTCCTGTTTACAGCCTCTCAAGTGCTGGGATTATAAGTGCACACCACCACGCCCAGTCTCAGTCACTGTCTCAGCACATCTTGGGGGCATGGCAGGCCTGGGGATCAAACTCCTGGCCTCTGCACCTGCTTGCAGGTGCTTTAATCCACTGAGCTATTTGGCTGACTCTCACATCTTGTTTCTAAAGATGGGCAAATGGACTCGGGAAGTGTAGAGAAGCAGTGATCAGGTGGGCAGGCTCCCATGTCACACCGGATACCTGTCCACCTGTGACCAGAGGATCAGGGCAGGGGATAGATGGGTGCTCAGGTGGCCATCAGGGTGGGGGCAGCTTCCTTACACCAGCGGCACCTGCATTTGGCTGTCTGTAGGCTGGATGAGCTCAGTGTGCTGTTGAGTCAGCCACATCCTTTGTCAACCTGACCAGAACTCAGCCCAAGCCATTCTCTACCCTTCCTGTCACAGTACAAGGGTCATCAGACACCACTGGGCCAAAGAACTGAACTTGTCAAGTAGGTGGTGATTTTTTTAGCTTACCATTTTTGCCCATGTTCAATCTGCATTAGTGTTCTTTTATAATTTCACTGAAAGTCAATGAATTATTGCCATGCTAGAATGTCATTGCTGTCTGCAATGAAGTAGACAAATTTATCTACAGGGCTGTTTCATCCATGACTTAGAGCCTGGGAGGGTTGACCTGGGGTTGAAAGAATTTGGAGAGGGGCATCTGCCCATTAGCTCAGTTGTTTAAGTGCCTACTTAAGCAACGTAGTCAGGCTCAGAATTCTGTGGTTTGATCCCCAGATGGGCCAGGAGATGGCTCAGTAGAATAAGGGCTTGCCTGGCAGTGTAAGGGCCTGAATTCAATCCCCAGTTTGACCAAAAAAGAAAGAGAGAGAGAGAGAGAGAGAGAGAGAGAGAGAGAGAGAGAGAGAGAGAAAGAAAGAATTTGGGGAAAGGTTTGCAAGGATCAAAATCTCACTGTGTGCCCATCGCCTGCTTGTCCACCCTACTCCCACAGATTAAAATACTCTTTCTTCCATGTGTTGAGTTATCATTTTATGTACAGAGATGGACCTTGTGTTGGCTCTCATTTCTGTCCTAGCGTTAGTTTGAGAAAAAAGGCCAGAGTGTGAGTACTTACCACAGAAAATCCGTAGAATCGCATCCTAAACCTAGACCTGGAGGGATTCTGACATGAAGGCCCTGGGAGGGTGGGAGCTCTACAGCCCCTGCGAAGGGCAGCTGGTGTGCCTGGGATGGGCAGAGGGCTCTGGTCGAGCAGGGAAGGAGGAGAGGGTCTCCCTTCCTTACTGCCTTCCCTCTGTTATTTTGCCTTTTAATTGCACATTTACTGAGTGCTGCCTGTATGCCTTCCTGGGACAGTCGCCCCACCATCAACAGAAGTGCCCTCATTTCTTGGAAGAGAGGTTTTGGAATGAGCCCAGACAAGGGCACACTATGTGTCTTTGGAAGCAATTTGCATGTCGGCAGGAAGAGGATGGTATAATCCACGAGTGAGAGAAATGAACAGGGCTGGTGGAGAGCCATGGAGGAGCAGTGCTGGTGCCTCAGTCCTGCTGGATCATCCCCCAGGCCTGGGCCCAGGGACTGACTCCTGTTCTGCAAGCCCTACCTTTCTGTAGTGGGTCTTCAGGTCAGTGCTGTGGCCTGAAGGTGGCAGGTGAACATTAGAGATAAAGATCCTTCCAGTGCCTGAGTGTCAGACTCCAAGTAACCCCATGTACTTGGACCTCAGAGAGTCTGAGTGACTGAGGGAGGATCTCACAGCTCGACTGCCATCTCTGCCCTCTTCAGACCCTGTCTCTTCCCCACTCAGCACTGGCTTAATGGACAGCTTGATTCTCTGAAAGAACCCTTAAGCCTCTTAGGCCTTCTGTCCTGCTCTTGCCTCACCTGCCCTTCAAAACACATCCTCAGCATTTCCCAGGTCCACCTCACCTCTGCCACTGGGACCACCTCCCTGTTGTGTTGCCCACCCTTGTGACCCCCCAGCACCATCTTTGTAGCCTAAATATGCACCTTCAGAGCCATCTTTCTATGGTCTTTGTGGGGAGGCTTTGGTGGCCCTTGGAGTCCAATTATGGGGCCACTCCTTCATGTTCCACTGCTGCCGATGTTTCCCCAAGTAAGAGACACACACCAGACCCTTCCATGCCACCCTGAGCACTGCCCAGCTTCACCAGAGTGCACATTTCTGTGAGCCAGCCTGGCCTCTTCTCAGGGTCTAGCACATAATAAATGCCTACTGAACAGCCCTTGGATGAAGGATTTTAAAATCCATGAAGAGAAAAGTTATTATTCTCAACTTCCTCTCAACTTTCTTCCTGGCCATCCACAGAACCTCTATAGGTGATGCATTAAAAACAAGGTCCTCATCATCATCTTCCTTCTTCCTCCTCCTCTTTCTCCCTGGATGGCCTCAGCCTTCCGAGTCCCTGACCCTGGTGCCTAAAGGCGCTGGACTTAGATCAGGCTCCTCTGCATCTGTGCCTATCACATGGGTCCCCATCAAATGCAAATAAGTTGGGCCAATTCCCCCCCCCTCCTCCCGGCCCCGTCTCCCTTGGACTTCTACAGACAAGTCTAACCTCAAGTCTCACCTCTCCAACCTGGCCGCAACAACGACTTCACACCTGCTGTCCCCCGCCAGCTGTTCCAGCTCACCCCCACCCCACCAGTCTCCCAAGTAAAGCACAGAACTGAACACTTTGGGGCCACATTAAAGCCTTCCATGACTCACTTTGACCAGAAGGTAAGGTCCAGCTCTTACCCTGCCTGCAGGGCTCTCACTGGGCCGAGAGTCTCCAGACTTTCCTCCTGCCCAGAGGGCTCTGCTACTGGACCCACTCCTCCCATTTTCTGTGTGCTTCCTGCATATGCTCTTCTCTCTGCTCACAATGCCTTCTTCCTTCCTCTTTTCCTTTAAAGAAGAAAAACTGGGAACTGAGAGCTAAGGAGAATGGTAACTTCAAACATTCAGCAACAAGTGCCCCCTAATCAGTGGAAGCTTCCCCCATAGAGCTAATTGCCCCCACTTCCATGATTTTAGGATTCATACATGTTCTTATCTTGGATTTTTTTTTTTTTTTTGGCAGAACTAGAGATTAAACTCAGGCCCTTGCACTTGCCAGGCAAGCGCTTATTCAACTGAGCTATCTTCCCGGCCCCTCACGTTCTTATCTTGATCACAGCGCAGAGCATGAGCGTAGGATCTAGGGGCCATGGCCTGATGCTGCAGCTTAGTAAGAAGAGGGGCAGTAGGGCACAGGAGGGTGGCTCACAGCCCTGGCTGGGACTTGCCCCTTTCCCTTTGGGGTTTTATTCAAGCCCAGGACTGAGTGCCTCACCTACTGAGAGAACCTCAGTGTGCGCCATGCTCATGCCCCACAAGTACACCACTGGCCTGTATTTTGCCTGGTTTCCCACCCTTAGCACAAGGTCTTGTACGAGAAAAATTAGTCAAGCCCAGTTTATCGACTTGTGGATAAAATAGCAGAACCCAGGATTCTGACTCAATTTTTTTTCCCTAGTGCACCTGTCTCAACACAGAGTTGTAATCGGTGATGTTCAGAGCATCCCAGAATCTCAGATGAGGATGTATGAGGCTGGAGGCGTCAGCAAGCCCGAAAAGTGCAGGAACACCTGAGTCACTGAAAGCTGCTTCAAAACCAACACTAGTTGTTTCCCTGGCTGCCCTTGGCAAATTCACCTGTCACCCTCTGCTGCCCCCTTGTGGTCAGGACATGCAATGCATACTTTTAGGGGAATTGCTTTTCATCATTTTGAAAGGTTCTTTTTCCTTTGAGATTCTATTTAATGTCAGTGATTTGTTTCAGTGTATCTCTGTTTCTTAGTTCACTTTAATAAACATGAACTTCAGTGAAATTAGAATTATTAATAGAGTTGATACTACAGCACAGCAGGCATAGGAATTAAACCAAGATTTATTTAGTCCACAGGGCTGAAATTAACTTTAAAACTGAAACTTTTATGAAAAAGAAAAGGAGTTCAGGGTCTATGAAGTGCTGTTCTGACCCCAAGATAGCTCTTTGTCACTGAACACTTTAAATTGACCCAGTAATTCAAACTGCTTTAAGAAGGAGAAAGAAAAATTGAAAATTAAGTAACTGAGATATGATCCTAAGGGTAGGAGGTATAAGACAGTTAGCTACTGGAAGATGAAGTTTGAGTCCTTATCACTGAGAAAAAGTGTCTTAGATTTACAGTGTTGATGATTTCCAAGTTGTGATTACTGCCCTGTATGTTTTAATTTTTTTCACAGAGAACAATGGTTTTATTTCAAGTGCTACTCCCAGAAATAAAAAAAAAAAGGTAGCTGTTAGAATGGGAACATTTGACAGAAAATGTTTCAGCAAATCTTTTGTAAGAGACAAAATCCTACTGGCTGAATTGTTTTCTGTCTAGAATAGCGGAGTTGCAGAGAAAAAAGGCTGCTGAGCCCAGAAGGCCAGACCAGTCCCTAGAACCGGCGGCTCACTCACAGACATTGCGATGTTAGGTCCCATTTGTTCACTGATATGTTAACTTATTTCTAAGAGAATAAAAATGAGTAAAAAAACCCCAAAAAACATTAGAAACAACACAAAATTTCACTAAACAAAATAATAGGAATTCAACAATAGTTGTTCTATTGTATAATGTTGCTTTCAAAGTAGTTGTTTAGATGACCAGGTATTAAAAAAAAAAAAAAAAAAAAAAAAAAACTAAGCATTAATTTGTTCTTTCAACAGTAGACTAGCAGAAATCAGCAGTACAGTTATTCAAGCTATCCTATATATCTGTCTCAGTTACTTTTTCCTCATTCCTGGGACAAAATACCCAACAATCAGAGTTATTGGTCTAGCCTAGGTGCTGGTAGTAGTCTTTGAAGATGGCACATGTGTTTCCCTGACAACCCACACCTGCTGCTCTTTAATATGAGCCAGAGTGAGATAGGATGAAGAGCCAAAGCTCCATGCTATTGGCTGGCATTGAGCATTGAGAGACAAAGGCTATGACCTCCCAGGGCCTGCAAGTTTATACACCAGAGCTGAAGTACTAGACCCCAATACATTACATACTATCTCCATAGTATGATGCAAATTACCTTTTCTGCATATCCTTCTCTCTGCATATTGCAGAGGTCAATGCAGGCCTCCTACCTAGCCCAGCTCACAGTACTCACGTACTCCCTGCAATTCTCAGGTATTCATCCTCAAGTCACTCATTCTACATGACTGAATAAAACCTGGGTTGAGCCCTGGATCGAGGCCTCTCTTCCAGATAGCCTTTATCATGGCTGAACTTAGGATTCCTTGGCTCCCCATAACTATAAATATGCCTTCATGTTTCTGTTCTCACCATGGGTTGCACTGGAAGTGGTAGATTAGAATTAACTTGATGAGATTCCAATAACTTACCCATGGGATTATAAACATAAGCTTGCTGGACTGATACAAGGACCAAAAAGGGCTTGCTAGCTCTGAGTGACTGACTAAGGATGGAGACTCCTGCGGTGTGTGGGCGCACCAGGACACAGGCTGCTAGTCTAGAGGGAATTAAAAGGGAAAGAAGAAGGAAATCTTACTTTTGCTTCTTCAGAGGAGCTCCAGTCTTCACCGTTGCCTTTTGATGTCTGTGTCTAGGCCTCCAGAAGAGACTTTTAGACTTCCAGCAAAGACCCTTTGACTGCCCCATATGGACTCACTCGGGACTCTGTGGTGAGCTCCAGGCCTTCCAGGTCTGCAGTATGGACTGCCCTATTGTATTCTTCTGCTCCTGACTCCGCAGGTGACTGTGGCAAGCCTACCTTGCAAATCCTTTGTACTGCAAATACTCACCTTGTTCCTCTAAGTGAATCCTAAGTGAAACACATCCTTTTGAGGGTTTTAGAAGTCATAATATTTGGTTTTTTTGTTTTGGAAGAGCATGCTAGCCTACCTCTTCAGAATCAGTCAACAACATCTCCATGAAGTATAGTGTGGGGTTATTTAAAACTCTCCTGTGGGGGCAGGTGAGATAGCTCTGGGGGGCTAAGTGCAGGGACTGGGATTTGATCCTTGGCACCATATGCCGCACCAGCCCTGCCCCTGGGCATGCTGAGCTGGTCACCAAGACCGGGTGTGGCAACACATGCCTATAATCCCAGCTCAGAAGTGGCTGAAAACAGGAGGATCACCACAAGTCTGAGCTGCATAGTGAGACCTTGTACCAAATACATAAAAACAGACAAACCCCAACATATATAAATAAATAAGTAAATAAATAAAACTCTCCTCTGGGAAAGAAGGGTCAGAGAAGGAAACTTTAATTTTCCCAAATGATCCATTCAGACCAGTTGGGTTTTTATTCCAGTGGAGCTTATTTCCCATTACACAAAAACCAATATATGCTACAGAACTATGGCTGACCTCTAAATATGAGAGGACAGAAAACAAATAAACAAAAATGAGAAAAATGCCCCGCAGCTGGCAGCTAACCGCCAGCTGTGTGTAATGCCTCCACAGAACACGAACAGCAGTTAGATGAGGTCACCCCATGGCTGTGAGGAGCCACCTCATAGGGAGGACTGAATGGGATGATCAGGGTGCCCTGGCACTACAGAGGCTGGACGGCCACCTGCTCCGCTAATGCGCGTGGGCAGTGCTTCTGCACCAAGAGCAACTCCAGCTCCTCTTGGGTCTTTCTGATTCCCAGACACTAACAATGAAGGCACCAATCATCTAATTGCCCCTGCTTCCCAAGGGCACCCAGTTTGGGAACAAATCCCTATTTTCTTGAGCCCCACATCACCTGACACAGCCTAAATCCTGTACAAGTCAGTAATCAGCCAGTGACTACCTTTTCCTAAGATGCTCTGCAGATCTTTCTTTTCTTCTCCTTCTCCTTCTCCTTCTCCTTCTCCTTCTCCTTCTCCTTCTCCTTCTCCTTCTTCTTTTATTTGGTGGAACTGGGGATTGAACTCAGGCCCTTGTGCTTGCCAGGGAAGTGTTTATTCCACTGATCCATCTCCCTGGCCCCTTGCAGATCTTTCTGGTGGCAGCTGGTTATTACACCACATTGTGTCTCACTATAGCTGTGCACCTTGTCATACGGCTTCCACATGTGTCCCCGTTCTCCAGGAGTCTTGGCCAGTTCTCTTATTCAAGACAAAGCAACAGCAACTGTTACCACTGGCTGCTGTCCTGGTCTTAAACCACTGCTAGATCTCAGCTCTCTCTCTCTCTCTCTCTCTCTCTCTCTCTCTCTCTCTCTCTCTCTCTCTTTCTTTTTTTGAGACAGGGTTTTACTATGTAGCCCAGGCTGGCCTTGAACTCCTGGCAATCCTTCTGCTTTAGCCTCCTGCATGCTGGAATTAGAAGCATGCACCACTATGCCTAGCCTCTCAGCTGGATTATTGCAGTAGCCTCTA
>PVKA01011674.1:0-60037 GCA_004027165.1 Ctenomys sociabilis | reverse complement strand
TTTTTTTTTTTTTTTTTTTTTTTTTTTTTTTTTTTTTTTTTTTTTTTTTGTCTTTTTGAGACAGGGTCTCACTATGCAGTTCAGGCTGGCCTTAAGCTCACTTTGTAGCTCAGGCTGGTCTCGAACTCACAACAATCCTCCTGCCTCAGCCTCCCGAGTGCTGGGATTACAGGCATGCGCCACCATGCCTGGCTTCCATCACCATTTAAAAAGACTGTACTTTGCTCCTTCTGTGTTCCTGGCATCTTTGTTGAATGTAATTGCACACATGTATTTTTATTTCTGGTTCTATGGTTTGTTGTATTGGTCTATACATCTGATTTTTTTCCTGTACCATACTGTTTTATTATGAGAGCCTTGTGGTAGATTTTGATGCCTCCTGTTTTGTACTTATTGCTGAAGGTTATTTTGACTGTTGGATGTTTTTGTGTGACCATATGTACTTTAGGATTGTTAAATTGTTTGTATGGAGAAATGCCGCTGAATTTTTAGATCACATATATGTAATAGGGACATTTTAGTGATACTGATTTCTTCTGGTTCATGAATGGGGAGTACCTTTTCTGTTTGAGAGTTTGGTTTTGGTCTTCTTTGTATTTTAGTGAAAGGTCTACAGGGTGTTCAGTGTCTCACTGCTAGATTGAATTCATAGTGATCCGCCTGGTTACAGCCTCTCAAGAGCTGGGATTACAGGCAGGGCCAGCATGGCAGGCAGGCAGGCCCAGAGATCAAACCCCTGGCCCCTGCGCCTGCTTGCAGGCTCTTTAATCCGCTGAGCTTATTTGGCCGGCGCTGGTTTTTTTCTTTCATGTTTTGAAATTTTCATTTACAAATCTTTTATCTCTTTGATTAAATTTGTTTTTATACAGTTGTAAATGAGATTGTTTTCTTGATTTCTCACATATATGTTAATAATATGTAGAAATACTGTGATTTTTGCATTCCACAATTTTAGTGTATTCCGTAATTGACAATTTTTTGGTTGACAAAAATTAGTGTTTTGTATAGGCAAGAACATGCCATCTGCAAACAGTAACAGTTAACCTTGTTCTTCATATGATGACTTTTTCCCCTTCTTTCGCAATTCCTCAGGACTTCCAGTACTTGGACTAGAGATACTAAGAGTGAGCATTCTTTTCTTGTCTGTGATCTTACAATGAAAGTTTTCATCTTATTCACCATTGTGTTTTACTAGCTATGACGTTGTTACATAATGTCTTACGTTGGAGCATATTCCTTCATTTTTAATTTATTCAGAATTTTTATCATAATGGAGTGTTTGTTAAAACTTTCTGTTTCAAGATGGTCACAAAACTTTGTTTTCTTAATGAAGTGTTACATTTATAGATTGTCATAAGTAATTACATCTCAGTGACAAATCTTCGTTGATCATAGTAAGTGATCTTGAATCATTGAATTCAGTGGTTCATTTTGCTAGTACTGTACTGAAAATTTTTGTATCTATGTCCATGAAGGACTTTGACGTGTAATTTTCTTTAGTTGTGCTGTCATTTTCTGCCTTTTGTGTCTGGATAGAGATCAGTTTGCAAGTGAAATATGCAGTGTTCCCAGAGGCTCGTGCATTGAGAGCTTAATCCCCAGAGCAGCAGTATTCAGAAGTAAGACCTAGAGAATTGATTGAACCTTGAGGGTTTTAACCTGATCATTCTATTCATTGATGAGTTCATCAGCTGAGAACTCAGCTGAATGGGCTGTTAGGAAGTGTGGCCTAGATGAAGGGCTCCGTGCAGATGTATCTTTAAAGGCTGTGTATTTCTTCTCTGGCTCCTTCACTGCTATCTGTTTCTAGGAATTGAGCAGCTTTGCTCCACCTCATGCATTCAACACAAGTGTTTCTGCTTTGGATTTAACCCGTAGTTAGGAGAGAAATCCCTAAAATCCTGAATCACATAAGTCTTTCTAGTTGTGTGAGTCAGTTGTTTTGTCCTGGTGCCTGAAAGTTCACTATATAGAAATGTTCCTTTTGAAGTGTTCGGAAAGCATTAGAGAAGGGTTGGTATTCTTTAAATCCAGAGAAAAATGCCTTTATAAAACTGTTAGGTCATAATTGTACTTGATGTGAATTTTTTTTGTTGCTGATTCCATTTCCTTAGCTGTTGTTGGTCTTAAGTTTCATTTCCTTTGTTATTCAGTTTTTTATAGGTTTTATGCCTTAAGAATTTATGTCTTCTACATTGTCTAGTTCTTGAAGTTATAGAAACTCAGAATTCTTTGTATTGCTGTACTTAACAGTTGTAATGTCTTTACTTTTCTGATTCTGAGTCTTTTTCTCCAGTTAGCTAAAGGTTTTTCCACTTCATCTGTTTAAAAAATGATTTAGTTTTGTTGATTATTTTCATAGTCTGTATTTCATTTATTTTTGTGTTCTGTTCATTAGAGTGTAACATTAGATTGTTTGAAATCAGTTTTTTATAATATAGATACTTAATGCTGAAAACTCACTCTAACTGCTTTTGCTGCATCCCATAAGTTCTAGCCCACTGATACCTCATTCTTCATTATTAATTGGTGCAGGAGTACCAAAAAACAATGAGTAGCATATTGTTTAGCAAGGGAAGACTAATCAACAGAGTCAACACTGACAAATTCTAGCCTGTGCCATACCAAACAAATGCCTAGTACTAGTAGGACAAAATTTTTAGGTCAGAATGCAGGTATCAAATTCAACTTTCAAAGAAGTTGAATGAGAAGGTGTGACTAAAAATACTGTGTTTCATTTTCATTTGTCAAGGAATTTTTTTTTTTTTTTGCTCATTCGAGAGCATATTATTTAATTAGTACATATTTTATTTTCTAGATTACTAATTTCTAGTTTTGTATAATTGTGGTAAAATGATTCTTGATAAGATTTCAATCTTAAATTTGTGAAGACATAGTGTACTTTGACGTAATCATACTGTTGAACAATTTGTACATGAGAGAACTCTATTCTTTCCTTTGGATCAAATGGCCTAAATATGTTTTTTAGGTCCATTTGTGTTACAGGTATTATTCAAGACAAATATTTCATATTACATTTTTTCCCCCTGTGGTTCTGTTTATTGCAAACGTTGTATTGGTGTCTCTTCTTTGAGAACTTTTTGTATTTATATATTTAAGTTATTCAATATTGGACACATATACAGTGGACCCTTGAAGTACGAAAGCTTTTTTGCAAGGGTTGTTTATAACTCATATTGGTTGTAAGTCAAGACTTTCCCCCATTAAGAAATAACAGAAATAGCCATTATACATTCTATTCTTCCCAAAGCATCCCTTAACTGACATTTTCATAATGAAAAAGGGTTATATAATAGCATACTTTATGAGAAACACCAATAATTTTCCTAGCATATTCACCAAGAAGTTATAAAATGTGCCTAGTTTGCCAGAAACAACAATTTCAACTCATCATTCAAATTGACAGCTTTGACTTGCAGGAAGGGAGGTTGAAAGGGAAAGGGTCCTCTTCTATCAGAACATCAGGAATCTGGCTCTCTGGTATCCTTTCCTCCTGGCACCTGTACTCCACTTAAGACCCTACTTCTGGATCACCTGGTTTCAACATTTTCAGAACTAAACATTTTCAGGTCTAAGTTTGTCTGCTGTTTGTCTTTTCTTTAACACTGTTCTGCAGATCACTTCTTAGGGCAGGACATTGTCATTAAGCAAGTGAACGCAATCATTGGCTTTTTCTCTGTCTTGGTGTATCTTCTCTACAGGTGTTTGCAGCTCTCCGTTTTTCAGGATTTGCTTTGTTTCTGAAGAACTTTGCTGCACTAATGGTTGATATTCTTTCTCCTCTTCAAAAAGCTCCTCACCTGCTATTCTCTGTTGCCTAGCCAGAAGTTGCTGAATCTCCTGTGTATTATTCCTCTGCATATTCCCCCACCAATTCTCAACATCACCCTGTCTACTCTGCTATAGTCATCAGCTACAAGGTCAATTGAAGACTCAGGCTCTTCTACACAGCCTTCAAGTCTTTCTTACTGTTTAGGCTGGACTTTCTTCCAGGCACATCTTAGTGTACTTAAACAGACATTGGCCCAAGATTTCTCAACCCCATATAAGGAAAGAATTTTTCTTATAGAGCTCTTTATGGGTTAAATATATGTCTGAGACTGTCTGGAAGCCCAACAGGAATAGTTTCTTCTTATATAACTTACAGTTAGCTGTCATCTGCTGGACCAGAGGCTGCAGTGGAAGAGTTATATTAGGTGGAAAGAACTTGACAGAGAATGATGGAAATTTAGCTGCCAGTTCCTCTTCAAAGTCTTGTGGATGAGCAGTAGTATTGTCCATCATGAAGAGAGCCTTGAGTGGTACACCTTTGCCCTCCGGATTCTGTTTCTTTCTTTCATGTATTTATTTACTTTTTTTTTTTTTTTTTTTTTTTTTGTGGAACCAGGGTTTAAACTTAGGCCATTGCACTTGCCAGGCAAGTGTTATTTCTACTGATCCATCTGCCAGGCCCCATACTGTTTCTTAACAATAGGACTGAAAGCCTCTCTGATCTACTCAAGAGGAAGTGCTCTTGTTACCCAGGGTCTTGCCTTACATCACCACATGACCCCTAGCCTATTCATCATAACTTTGTTTTGCACCACTTGCTTTGGCACATAGCAGTAAGCTTAGCCTATCTGTCATAGGCTTGTGACCTGGTGTTTTCCCCTCCCTGGATAATATATGTTCTCCTGAACGTTTTCTTCAAGAATAAACCAGTTTCATCACAGTTGAAAACCTGATGAGAGCACAAGCCATTTCTCTGTGTCATCATTTCAAAGTGGTGTAATACAGTTTTTAGCGCCCTTGGTTTATCAGCCTTTGCTGCTTCACCATGCCTGGTTATACTATAAGCCAAAGTACTCGCTTTAAAAATAAAACTATCATTCATTGATAGATTATCCTTTGTTAAATCTTCATTTGAAAGCCCTGGGTTTTTCACCAGTAAACTAACCTGACATCTCATCTGCCCTTCATTTATCCACACTAGTAATAGCCTTTCTACCTCATCTAATGCTGTTGATCATGACTAATTTGAGTAACATTTTTAGCAACTCTAGCTTCCTTATAACAAATATTTTCTGTTAGATTGTTTGCTGATGGATTTTGACATGCTGTTCATATTAACGATAATTGGTCACATGAATCCCATTCATAATTCTTTAGCTCCTTTTTTTTTAATTTGTGTATTTGGTACAGGGTCTCACTACACAGCTCTGTCTCAGCTTCTCCAGCACTCAGATTATAGGCGTACATCACCACACCTGGTTTCACTAGCTCATCTCAGAACTGACACAGCATGTGGTACCAGAGATTGAACTCCTGTCCTTGCACTTGCCAGGCAGGCACTTAGTTGAGCTATCTCTCCAGACCTCTTGTTTTCTATTCTGATTACTTTCCTTCCCTTCCTTTCCTCTCATCTCCTTTCCCTTCCCCTTCTTCTAGCTTTTTAGGGCTTTTTTCCCCTCTCACCAAGGATCAAACGCAGTACGTTGTGCTTGCCAGGCAGATACTTGTGCCCCTGAGCTCTTTCTGGCTCCCTGGCCCTGTTGGGACCATTTTGATAGCAGTAATCATAGCAATTATGTACAGCCCTGACAAAAATCGTGTATTTCTTGGCTCAGCCTGATGCTTACATAATGTGCTTTTGATATGAGTCTTTGTTTACAGCCACACCAGAAGCTGGCATCAGGACCTAACTCAAGACTTTGATCATAAGTTAAACCTAAAATTTCAGTAGTAACCCAAGGTGTTTCTTTGTGAGCCCAGTATATTTTGATATATAAATACTTCCATTGTGTTAAAGTTGCCTAAAACACTGTACAGTAGCATTCTATACAGGTTTGTAGTGTGGGACCAATAGTTTTATACCTTGTAATCTACTGTCAGTGATGGTGAATCATGTAGAGCTTTCAGTGAAAACAGTCACTGTAGCACATATGCCATAGGTTTACTGCTACTGACCTAGGTGCATGGTAGGCTGTACTATTGCAGCTGTTTATTTCAGTAAAATGAGAAAATTACCTAACAATGCATTTCTTAAAGCATAGCCCTATCATTCAATATTCATGTGCTTTCTGGTGTCCCATTCCTTTTTTGGTTATTCTTTTGCCGTTTGTTCCTCTGGTTGACTCATTCTCCAGTATAACCTGTACTGCTGTAAAAACACAGTACTGAATTCTTTAATACTGTTACAATGTTCTTCAATTCTAGAATTAATGTTTAATTCTTAGGTTTTCAATTTCTAATTTAAACATCTTGTTTTGCTTAAATATTGTTTTCCTAATTTCAGTAAGTTGTGTTTTCTTTCACCTCTATGAATTTCTCTTTATTAGTTCCTTATATTTCATTTTTTGTTAATGGTTTAATTGGTAGACATTAAACTCAGAACCTTGAGTAGTTCATGTGTTGGGTTCTTGGGCTATACAGTTGAATTCTTTTTGTGTTTATTTTATTCTAATGTATTTGGAGCAAGGTCTTACTACACAAATCAGACTCATAGTGATCCTCCTGTTTTCAACCTCCCCAGCGCTGGTATTACAGGCATGCATCTCCACTACTGGACTCCTTGCAAGGTTAGCACAGCAAAGGGTGGGGCAGGTGTGGCATGTGGTACTGGAGATCTAACCTTGGTCTCTGAGCTTGCCTAAGCAAGCGCTTAGTCCGCTTAGTTATCTTGCCAGCCCTACAGATGACTTCTGAAATCTTTTTAGACAACATAAAGATCCCATTTCTTTGGTGTTAGTTCCTGGAACTTCATTTCCTTTGATGTGTCATACTTGTCCGATTTTTTTCTTTCTTTATATCCTTCTGTTCCTGTTTGTGTGTTTGGAGGACCAGGCACTTCTAGTTTTGACAGACTGGTTTTGGCAGGTTAAAGTCTTTCCTTTTGGAAATCTCGTACAGCTAGGATTTCTCCAAGATCATTGTTTTATTTGGAGCCAAATTGTGTGCCTTTCACTGTGTCTATGGTGGAATTATTCTTTCATGTGTTTTTTTTTCCATAACCTCCAGAGAACATCAGTCTTACCTAGTACCATAGCTAGGGCTGAGTTGTAGCTGTCTACAGAATGCCGTCCATTTATGGTTTGCAGACCTGACTTTGTGGGGGACCCTGGAAAGGCTCTTGGTAGATTACAGATGAGTCCCTGGTCAGGCAGTAGTACCGGTAGTCAATGGCTGAGTGAACCTGGAGTGGACTTAAAGAGGATCTTCAGGTTTTATGACTGTCTCAGTGGTGATGGATGTGCTTGTGTCCCAACAGTTTCATAGTCCTGTCCTCAGGCTGCACTGAGGAAGACTACAAGTACTTTTCATCCACTGTAGGACCTAGCTTGTATAACCTAGGTGTTGGAATGCTGAGGTGTGCCTCCCTCTAGTATCCATGGTTAGCAGTCCCATTCTCTAGCCACACTGGAAAGGATTGAGACCTAGAGAAAGAGCAGTTTCTGTGTTTGAAACTGAAGTTGGCAAGCTTGCACCAAGTACACAGAAGGATGTGTCTTCTGGCTACTCTGTGCTCATGGAGACTGATGTCAAACTGCAGCTGAATGTGGCTGAATCTGAGGTGTTTTAGCATCTGTTGGAAACTGACATTGACAAGCAAATCTCCCAGCAATTCTTTGTGCTGGCACTGCCAAGAGAGGCATGATTGTTTAGATTTAGGACCATTTTGTCTGGCTTGGGACTCACATGTGTCTTTTGTAGTCTAGTGGGAGCAAGAATGAACCCTGACCACAGTGACTTGGGCTGAATCAGAATTAGAGAATATTTTGAGATTTGTAGTAAAGACTCCAGGAGGGTGGACATTTGGAGATATGAAAATAAACTTTTATTCCTTAAAAGATTTTCTCCCAGAATATTTTTTGAAAAATACATGACTTGCTTGGGTTAATATTCTAACTTTTTCATTTACTTGCTGTTTGATTTTGGTTGCCTAACTTTTCTCTGTGTTTAAATCTTAGGGAGTATAGTAGCTCTTACTAGGACTGTTTTGAGGGTTAATTAACCAAGTACTTTTTAATGAGCTCTTTTGCCTAAATAAACACTGCTTAATTTATGATTGACTGTTAAGTATTCCTGTAAGAATTTATGTTTAAAAATTTATATTTTAGTTAAAGGGACATTCTGAAAAGGAATTTAACCTCCCCACCAATGTTTTTTTTTTTTTTTAATTAACATTGTTTTCATTGTAATTATTTCATTGCCAATTTTGTTTTGGGCATAATGCTGAGGTACATAAAAATGTCTTCAGTTAGGGTACTGTGACAAAAGGATAATTTTCCGTTGTATAATTTGGTTGTATGTCAAGAAGAATGTATATTCACAGGTATTTATAGGTTTAATCTAATCTGTAAATAGTGTTAGGTTTTTTTTTTTTTCTGTATTTTAAGGAAGGGTCTACAGGGTGTTCAGGGTCTCATTACTAGACTGGACTCAGTGATCCTCTTGTTTACAGCCTCCCAAGAGCTGGGATTACAGACACACACCACTATGCAATCTCAGTTGCTCCCTCAAAGTGCCCTGGGGGCAGGGTAGGCTTGGCACCCAGGCTTGGGGATCATACCCCCTGTACCTGCCTATAGACTTTTTAATCAGCTGAGCTACTTGGCTGGCCTGGAGTGTGGTTTTTGGAGTGATCAAAAAAGGAAGTTTTCTGTAAGGGATGCTTGTGTTAGTTGAATGGGAAGGAAAAAACATTCAATATAAAGGGAAAGGAAGGAAATTAAGGTGATAAGATTTAAGGGAACAGGAGGAATGATTGTAATAATTATATAAACTACAGTATGAACTTCAGTAACCCTGTCATTGAACAAAGGGAAGTAGAAATTTTTTGTTTGAAAATTTAAAAAATGTTCAGAATAAAAACCTTATTTATTTTGATTTTATAAATGTAAATTTTCAGTTAATCTTCTAAGTCAGTAATTTTATTATAAATATTTACCCTATATTTTTTTTTTTTTAAGGATTTGAATTTGTTGAAATGAGCAATCGTAAATCAAAGAACAACTTACTACATGGAGAGTCCCTTTTGCAGGTTAGTATGCATTTATTTGAATCTTAAAGCTTTTTACCATGTAAAAATGATCAGAGAAATAGTTAAAATGGTCAACTATGTTTTTAAAATTTGACTTTTTCTTAGTACTGAGGAACACTTTCCCTTTTTAGGGAGATAATCTGTATTTGGAAAGTATCTATATAAGATAATTGAAATAATCATATAGAGGCAGAGTTTTCCATATTAAATGCAGAATGACCTGTTCTCAAACTTTTTATCAGGTGATAATTGATAGTTGAATCCTAGCTATTATTGTCCATGTCTTCCTAAAAGTGGCCTGATTTCAGTCTTTTATGTTTTGCATTTCTTGGGTTATATTTATTCCTAAAGTATTTAGCATTTAATATTAAGTACATTTTATATTTATAGTACTGTGTATCTCTACCTTTAGAAATTTATGATCTAACAAGGAATGAACATTAATAATTTTAATGTAAATTTTCAATTATCTGGCTTATACATGTATTTTTTTAAATCAAAACTCATGTTTTTATAGCCCTTTACAAGACCTTACTGTTTTTCTGAACTAAAATGACTCAGTGTCAAACAAAATTACAACTCAGGTGTAATTTACATACCTTTTATGTAGTGCTTAGTTCTTTGATGTAAGTTAATATCTATACATCTGTTTAACCTACATCCAGCTCACTTTGGAATTTTGTATCTCCTGAGATTTGTTACCTCTCTCATACATTTTAATGGACTTTTTCTTGAAAAGGAAAGGATTAAAGCTTATATTTGGATTTGTAGTTATCTTATCTACATAGAAGAGTATGTTATAGGCCATAAGATACATATTAAAAATCAATTATATATAAGCCCATTTGATTATTTTGCACATATATCAACTACTACTTCCTAAATCCTATATTGTGTTGCAGATAAGTGCTTTAATCATCAAAGCAGGCCTGGCATGAAGATACTACTACTCCTTGCATTGTTATCAATAAAGAAACCACAATTAGGAGAGATTTCACCTTTCTAAATTCACACAGTTCTTGTGTGGCAGTCCCATTATTCTCTCTATTTTCTTTAAAATTATGGATTGTTTTAAAGAATAATTCTCTTTGCTTAGTTGCTGGTACATGTAAAGAGAACTCAGATTTATTTCTTAGGCTCACTCTTAGTCCTATGCTGTCTTAGAAAAGTCATCTTGGAGGCTTGCTTTTTTTCTCTATTAATGCTGTGGTTTGAACCCAGCCCTTTAGGTATGATAGGCAAGCCTTGTATCACTGAGCTAGCTATCTAGCACTTTTATTTTGTGATAGAGTCTTGCCCAGAGGGACTTCAACTTCAGGTCCGCTTCCTTCACCTTTCTGAGTGACTAGGATTACAGTTATATGCCACTATGCCTCCTCACCTTGGAAGCTTTTGATTTCAGTCTCTGGTGCTAAACAGGAGATAGCTACCTGAGCTCTTCATCTCTAAAAGATCACTGTATTAGTAGCAGATCCAGAAATGGAGTGAATTCAGTGGTCTGTTTTTTAAAAAAAACTATAGAGTATCTGACCTAAGTTTTTACAGCAGATTTAGCTCTCATTTCTAAGGCAAACTCAAAAAAAAAATCTATAAGAATCTGTTTTCTTAATTCATTCTAATGATTCTGTCTGTCCGTCCATCCATCCATCTGTCGTTGCCTGTTGGGGAGCCCTGGGCCTCAGTTATGGTAGGCAAGCGCCATACCACTAAAGTATACCCGTTTCCCTATTCCTTACTTTCTGTCCTAGGTAAATGTGGTTTCTCTCACATAATTGAGCATTTACTTGGATGATGAGCTAATGTTCTATTGTTACTTGTTTATTTAACTTGCCATTTATTTACAAATTATTTATAATATCTTTTTAGACATCATAACCTTTTAATTTTACCATTCTTTAAATCTAATTGGTCTTAAAAACTACTTAAACTTTTACCTTATTTTTCTTCAGAATCCTGACTTAGGACATGTACAGATTAATAGTGATGGATTAAGCCAGTTTATCTTGCTCTCTAGAGAGTAGTTACATGGTAGGGGACCATTATTAGATTAGACTGAATTGTAAACTATCCTCTTATCCTGTTTTTATTATTGCTTGACTAGTACATTATATAAAGTGAAGTATTTATTTGTTCATTCATTCACTCACTCACATCCATTGAAATAGTCCCCAGGTGCTCCTCTGCTTAATGTAAGTAATTCTCTCCTCTTTTTTGAACTTTTACAACTGATTTGTCATCATTTCCTTGGGACTTGGTAGGTAAAAGAATCATTAATTTCATAATGCATGAAAATGATGCTAGAACTTAGAGTTCAAATATATAGTGAGGATTAAATTAATTATAACCTAATTCAGACTTATAAATGTCATTTCTTATTCCATTTTGATTGTACATGTAATTTTTTTACTTATATTTATTCATGTTATTTTCATTAGATACAGAGAATTTTACGGGAAAGATTTTGTCATCAGATTCCACATAGTAACCTATTTGGAGTACAAGTACAGTACAAGTAAGTCTAGTTAACCCCTTGTCAATTTTGATCCTACTACACTTTAGATTCTGTAAAAATAAATCAAAACAGTTGCTTATCCCCTTTCCCATTGCTTGGACAATATACCCAGCACACACAGTTTAAGAGAAGAGAGCTTTGCTTGGTTCACATATTCCATTGGGTTAATTTTAAAGAAAGCTTGCTTCGAGGCAGAAGCAGCATGGTGGAAGGACAGAGTTGAGGAAACCTGCTTAGCCAGTAGTAGCCAGGAAGCATAGGGAGGAGCCAGAAATGAGAATGCACCTTTCCATCCCCACCCACCTCTGAATGCAAAAGTTTGGAAGGAACATTTTAGATCTACATATAGCACACAAATTTGATCCTTTTTTTGGTGGGGGAAGGGTCTACAGGGTGTTCAGAGTCTCGCCACTAGACTGCACTCTAGTGATCTGACTGTTTACAGCTTCCCAAGAGCTGGGATTACAGGCACATGCCACCACACCCAGTCTCCATTGCCTTTTTAGCACACCTCAGGGGCAGGACTGGCATGACAGGCAGGCCTAGGGATGGGGAATGGAACCTTACGCCCCTGCAAATTTGATCTTAAAGATGAAGTATACTTTTGGGGCCAGGGAGATGGCTCAGTGGAGTAAGCGCTTCTCTGACAAGCACAAGGGTCTGAGTTCAATCCCCCATTCTGCCAAAAAAAAAAAAAGATGAAGTATACTTTCATAAACATTTCATTATTTGCTTTGTATAGAGAAACACTTGAATTTCGTGAAGCATGAACAGGTACAGATATTTTCATAATAATAAAACTAAAACCTTTACCTAGTTTTCATTATCTTGCATTAAAGAGATAATTTTTTCTTGTGCTTAATATTTGGTGGCAAATTCTATAGTCAGAGGCCATAGTGTTAGTTTAAGAAGGACTATAGGCTAGGGAGATAGTTCAGGAGTCTTAAGTACCTTCCTGGTTAGCACAAGGACCCCAGGTTCAATCGTTGGCATTACATGCCAAACCAGCCACCGAAACTGACCATGGTGGTGCATGCTTACATACAGTCCCAGCACTGGGGAGGCTGACACAGGAGGATCACTTAAGTTCAAGCTCCTTTGTGAGAGCCTATAACAAATTTTTAGTTTTTTTTAAAGGATGTTTGCACACAAGGGTCTTAATTATTGCTCTTGTCTTTTTCACCCCTACCATCATAAAACCAGATATATTCTAAAGTTACTAGATTTCGTCATTAGATTTCCCAAGAATTACCAGTGGCATACTATTTTTTCTCTATAATTCTAATATATATAAGCCCATTTAGAGTGTAGATCAAGAACCCAGGGGAAAACAAGAAGAATTTGTGTTGCATGTACAAACGACTACCTAGCAAAGTATTCCAGTTCTGGTTTTAAAGTGTTGCCTATTTGTATCATTTTAGACACTTACTTGAACTGCTAAAAAGAACTGCTATCCATGGAGAAAGTAATTCAGTACTCATTGTTGGACCCCGAGGATCAGGAAAGACCATGGTACAAACTGTTAATTTCAGATAACATCAAAAATGCTTTTTATTTCATTAGTCTGTTATGGTTTGTTTTTTAATTATGAAAATTATACAAAAGTGTTATAAAATTACTATATTTATTTGAATTGACCATATCTTTTTCTTACCTTTTACTCCCCAAGAAAATTTTCCTGATGTTTTTTGCATATTTCTGTCTCAAAGTACTATAGATAGCAAGTAGAAAAGAACTAAAATTCATTTAACACTTACTTGTCCCTGTCTCATGTTTTTTTTTTTATTTATTCTTTAAAAACTGCAGATTCTTCACTTTTTGAATAGATTAGTAAATTAGCACACCATATGTCACCCCTTCTATTTTCTTTTTTACTGGTTTTTTTCTTTTACTATTTCATTTAAGCAGTTTGCATGTCTTTAGTAATTTTCTTCTACTTTTCCTCTTTTTTTTTGTCTTTTTGAGACAGGGTCTCACTATGCAGTTCAGGCTGGCCTTAAGCTCACTTTGTAGCTCAGGCTGGTCTCGAACTCACAACAATCCTCCTGCCTCAGTCTCTCGAGTGCTGGGATTACAGGCATGTGCCACCATGCCCGGCTACTTTTCCTCTTTATTATATTTGCTGTTACCTCAGAAAGATGTTCTTGCTTTCCTCTCCCGTTTTTTCTTTCATGTTTTTTATTTAATATAGGAGATAATTATGGTTGCTAACTTTTGATCGTATAATTTTAAGTGGTTGTGTATTTCTTAGTATCTACAGAAAACTTTTTCTGTAAATGTTTGTTTTTGATTAAATATATACAATAAAGTGTGGATGATAAGTGAAATTATTATCTGTATGTGCCTGAAGGAAAGAGAGAGAGGAAAGGAGGGATTGAGAGAGAGTAGGTGTAGGTCTAGGTGTAGGGACATTGGGAATTGAATAAACCTCTGGGCGCTTTTCCATTCAGCCACATTCCTAACCCATTTGTATGTTTTTATTGGGGACAAGGTTTCCCTGAGTTGTTCAGTCTGACCTCAAACTTGTGATCCTCCTACCTTCTTGCTGGGCACATTTTTTTCCTCTATTAGTACATATTTGTAGTACATAACATTCCTTGTGTGAACTTGGTACGTATGTGTAACATACCTTATTTTTTTTCGTTCTCTTTACATCCCCTCCCTTCCCTTGCCCTCCATTTCTTTATCCCCTTTCTTTTTTGGAGAAAGATGTTTTATTTTGTTCGTGGTTTATAGTTTGGGTTTTTCATGTAAAAGAAGCCATGTGATATGTAAGTTTATATGTCTGCTGTTTTTATTGGTTCTACATTATGTAAAATGAGTTTTACTTACAGCACTTAGTCTGTTACAGTTGAAAATGTGTAAATTAGGTTAGATATTTTTAATATTAAAGTTTTTCAAAATATATTTATAATCATTCTTAATCTGAATCTAATTTTTTTCAGTCCTTACACTCAGTTTCTGCAATTAGTATTTCTTACTCTTGAGTTTTTACTGTTGGCCGGGGAGATAGCTCAGTGGAATAAGTGCTTGCCTGGCAAGGTCCTGAGTTTGATCGCTGGTTCTATCAAGAACAAAACAAAAAATACAACAAAACAAAACCACCTCAGGGTGGGCTGTGAGTTTTTAACTGTTGCCATAGCATTTGATGTAAATGTCAGTGTAGTTAGTTTTTTACAGGAGGACTGTGTGACTAACATCCTTTTGAATTGTTATTTTATGTAATTTACAGCATGGGTTTAGAATTAAATTCTTAGATCACATTTTTTCCTGCTTGGAATTACATTTACATTGGTTCATTGACACATTCATTTTGTGGTATCGGGATTGGACCCAAAGCCTTTGCAGGAAACTTTATCACTATCCATTTTTTAATGTTTTATTTGAGATAAGCTCTTAGTCACTAAATTGTAAGGTTGGGCTCAGACTTGTGTTCTCTCTGCCTCAGCCTCCAGCATGCTAGGATTATAGGCATGTTCAGCTGGGCCTGTCTGGTTTTACTTTTGTTTTGTGGGGAAATGCAATGGACAGGCTTTACTCTTGCCTTTATATATTATCAGTCTCTGTAGGTTTCATTGCACAATTATAAAAACCCAAAGTTTCAGCAGCTTATTACAACAAAAATTTATTGTTTTGCACTGTGCTCCTGTGGGTTATAAAGGGGTATAGCCTTTTATAGTCTTGAGGAATTTTAGAGATTATCTTGGCTTGTTCTTCTACAAGTACTCCAGTAGAAAGAAGAGAGACATAGACATGCCCATAAAACTTTGTATCTAGAGGTGATCAGAGCGCATCTCCTGTTAGAGCTATTTATGTCTAAATGTCCACTCAAAGCCCCATGCAGTTGTAGGTGTGGAGATTTTTTCCAATGTGGCTGGATCTAAAGTGTGTGACAGTGGGACTGATTCATGATGCAGTGCTGGTCTCAAGAGCACTAGGATTAAAAGTGTGAGTGCCCTAATCTCCCTAAGTAGACTGGATGAAAGGGTCAGAAAGATGTCATTAAGGTCCCTTGTGGCTTTGCAACTAGTCAGCAACCAGAGAAATAACTAATATTGATCTCCTCACTGTTCCCTGGATAGAATGAGTGGCATGGTCACTCCAAACTTCAATAAAGAAGGAAGTATATTCCTGTTAGAAGAGAAAAATCAAAAGTATTTGGTTTTTATCTGATTTTTATCTTTTTTTTACTAATTTGTTTTGTGTTTACATGTGACATTTTTTCCCTGTCTGGACAGTAGCATTTTTTAAATCTTAGAAAAATGAGAATTTTAAGGCCTCTTAAGTATTGGTAATAAAGACTGAAGTTCTGTGAACTTTCCTAGTATGAATTTAAATCTTCTCTAAAGATTATCTCTTTTCTTGTTTTTATTATTTTATCTTTGAGAAAAGTATTATATAAATATTTAAAGAACATTTTTAGATGAATACTTTTAATTCTTTAATAACTTCCACTGTGGTAATTTTCCATGATACTTAGAAATTGGTACAATATAGAGGTATCATTCCATGGTTGGTTGTGCATCAGGAAACAAAATATCACAAGAGAAGTTGAATCTTATAAATTTCATTTTCATTTATTCAGAATTCAAAACTTCACTTTTGAAGTTTATGCCTTAAAGACATGAAGAAAATTCAGGGGAAAAAAGAAAAATGTTCAAGTATATACAAATGAATAAATTTCCTTTCATTAGTAAATTGAGTAGGACAAGTTTATTTTTAATACAAGACATGAGCACATAGTGTAGAGTATTTTGTATAAACTTTTCTCCAACTGGCATAGTTAATCATCATCTTGTTTTTAGTGTGGTACTTTTCTTACAATAGCAAAATCAATACATTATACTCCAAGTATACTCTTGGTGTTGCAATTGTATAGGTTTGACAAATTAATAATGTTATTTACACACCATTGCAATGTCGTACAAAATAAATTTACTCCCTGTTACAGCTTTTATCTAGATGTTTTACCCCAAAGCCTTAAGCAGTCATAAGTGGGGATTTTGCAGAGGTGACTGGAACTGGAGTATGTGATGCTAGGATTGATTCATGGTGCAGTGCTAGATACAAAGGCAATAGGATTAAGGATGTGAGTTCTGAGTGCTGCCTGCACTAACTGGGTAAGGTACAAGGGATAAGAAGAGGAATGGTTGTCCTTTGTTTTGCTGCTTTCTGCCTGTATGAACTGTTCTTACTTTTCAATGCTTGTTGTCATGCCACCCTGCTTTGGAACCTACCAAGTATGTTCTGAAACCTTTAGAGACTGTGAGTGAAGTAACCCTTTCCTCCCCTAACTTTTGGTGTCAGTATTTTAGTTATGAGAAATGTAACTAAGACACTTCCCTGAAGATCCCATGTATCACTAATTTATTCCTCTTTCTGAACCCCTGGTAACCACTGACTTTGTATAATCTCCACAGTTTTGCCTTTTCAAAAGTGACATATAGTTGGAGTCATACAAAACATATCCTTTCCATATTGACTTCTTTCACTTGGTAGTAGGTGTAGAAGCTTTTTCTTTTTGTGGCTGGTAATCACTGAGTGAAGTTTCATTGTATGCATGTATGTACCACAATTGTTATCCATTTGTCTATTGAAGGACAACTTGTTTTCAATTTGGCAGTTATGAATAAAGCTAGTAAGACCATTTGTGTTCAGATTTTTATGTAGATTTCTTTTCATCTCTGTTGGATATTTAGAAGCACACAGTTAAGTGGATTGTATACTATGACTACACTTAGCTTTGTAGCAATCTGCCAAACTGTTCTCTATGTGATTGCATCTTTTTGATCATCAGTAGGTAACTTCTGCTCCACATATTCACCAGAATTTGGTTTTACTAATTTTCTTTAAATTATAGCCATTCTGATAGTTATGTAGTGGCATAATATCTGTAGTTCCCTAATGCTGTGTGGCATTTCTTCGTGTGTTAGTTTTTTATCTTAATATCTTTGGTGAGGAGTCTTATGTCCTCTTTTGATTTTGGTTTTTTTCTTTTTTTTTTTTTTTTAGGTGTTTTCATTTTTGATACATTTTAGAGACTACTATATTTATGATTTTTACTTGTCTTTTAAAAAGTTTTCTGCACTCCAGCTTGTTTGTATTCTAGTAAAAGTATCTTTGATGGAGAAGGCTTTTTTTTTTTTTTTTTTTTTTTTTTTTTTGTGGAACTGGAGATTGCCAGGGAAGAGTATAAAGACGTTTTTAATTTTAGGCAAAATATCCATATTTGTCAGTTTTTCTTTCATGAATCATGGCTGTAGTGCTATATATAGTCTTAACACCAAATCTTAGGTTGGTTGGCCTTTTTTTTTTTTTTTCATTTTTTTGGGCAGAACCAGGGATTGAAATTTCCTATATTCTTGATGTTTTCAGTATTACATTTTACATTTAGGTGTATGATTCTTTTTTCAGTTCATTTTTATGAGAGGCTAATTTTTCTGTTTTGCATGTGCTTTTCCAGTGGAGAAAAACTTTCTTCTCTTGAATTGCTTTTGCTTGTTTGTCAAAGAAATCATTTGACTGTGTGTGAGATGATTTCTGAAATCTTTCTATCCCCTTGATTTACCTATTTGTATGATTGTTGTATATAACACATTGTCTTCATTATTATAAATTTAGAGTAATGCTTGGAGAGTTTATCTTTCCATGTTAACTATAGAATAAGTTTGTCAATATCCTCAAAATGCTTGGGATCTGTACTGAGTTGCTAAGATTTAGTGTTCATTCTGAAGAACTGACAACTATATTGAGTCTATTCATAAGCATGAAATATTTTTTATCAGATATTCATAATATCCCTTATATCTTACATGTTTTATCAGTCTTAATCATATCAATCTTATTCGATTTTTAAAACATTACTTTGGTACTAGTATGAACCATGCTGGGTTTTGGTGGGGAAGTTTTTTGTATATTTAGAGAAACATTTGTTCATTATCAATTTTGTATTATTTTCTCTGTTGAAAAATCACCTTTTTTTCCATTTTGCTTATTTTTCTGCAGCTAAACTAGGAATGTATAGGTCTTTCCAACCCAATGAAATGACATTCTTAGAAATTTGATTCTCTGATTTTGTCAACCTGTTTCAAGGAAATCCATATGTTCAATATGCTTGCTCGCAGTTTGACCCATACCAAGTAGTTGTTTAATCCAAATATCTGAGCAGCAGACTGAGCTGATGTTTCTATAGAAAGTATGGTCAAACAGCCAAGAGCACTGGGTAGTCTCAGGGAAGACCACATCCTGAGTTCCCGAGTCCAGTGTGAGGGCAGCACAGCCAATACCTAGGTATGCAGTGTTACCAGACATCACCGGGCCTAAACTATTGCTTCTGCCCACCACTGCCATGAACACAGTTGGAATACCACCCTCTTTACATTCAACTTTAATCCTCAGATGTTACTTAAAGTTCACTAAAATTCCATAATTTCTATAAGCCTTCTTGATTTTTTCACAGTCACCAAAATCAGAATTTGAGCCCATCAACACTATAGTCCTACATTGGCTTTCTGATTTCAGAAGCACCTGTACTCTCCTTGATCAGTAGATTTGGGACACTACTGAGTTATAGGATGTTACAGTACAGATTCTATGTCCTGAGTCCTCACTGACCTTGAAAGGCTAGGACCAAAATGTTGGCTGTCCTTACAGCCCTTCTTTTTCTCTAATTTTTGTTCTGCAAACTTACGTTGTTAACCTTCCAGAAGATAAGCTTTCTCTGCAACCCATTCAGAGTTCTTCATCTTCTGGAGCCCTTTAAGCGTTACTTCCTTGATAAGGATAAGACTTACTGTCCTGTTGTGAAACCTAACAATTTAAAGTGAGGATGAATTTTTCTCCTTTCCTTTACACAAAGTAATAGCATATTACAGGTATGAATATTTTACTTTTAAAAATAGCCTAACAGTTGTTCATTGCCTTTGCTAGACAACCCTTTCTGTCCTCACTAAATTTTGATGTCATCTACACTAACACATTTGTATATACAGGCTCTTTCTACACCATTTATGATGTGAGGGTACTCTTTTATTGTGACATTAGAAGGAATAGTTATTCAACATTCTTCTTTTGAAAGGTTTTTAATTTTTCTTTATTATTTGTTTTCAAATTTTAACAAAACGTATGCTGTGGTAATAATAAATGCATATATTGCAATAGGGGATGTGGCATAGGTAAAAATGTGAAGCTTTGTGTCAAGTAACTTAACATGCTATATAACTTTCTGAGTAGAAAGATATTTCACTTGTAGTTATTAATTGTAAATTATTAGTAATTTTTTAAAATTTTATTCTGTCTTTAGTAAGGGCTTTCTTTGTAAAATAAGAGTATCTTCTTTCAATTAAACTTCGTTTGTGTGTGTTCAGTTTAACTGTGTGTGTGTGTGTGTGTGTGTGTGTGTGTGTGTGTGCATGTGTATGTGTGTGTGTGTATTTCATAAAGGGTTTCACTGTACAGCTCAGACTCATAGTGATCTGACTCATAGTGCTTCTCCTATTTTTAGCCTCTCCAGTGCTGGGATTACAGAAGTGCACCACCATGCTCCTGGACTCCCTGGCTGGCTTCAGGCCACCTGGGGTGGTGCTGGGGCCCACATGGCCTGTGGTGCCAGAGATTTAATGTAGGTCTCTGTGTTTGCTTAAGCAGAAACTTAGTCTGCTGAGCTATCATGCTGGCTGTGTTTTTTAAAAATGATGTACACAGTAATTGTGGTTTCCATAGGAATTGCTCTATTGAGGGATAAAGTTTTGACTGCTGTTTAATACTATTCTGATTTATATTTTTTAGCATCTTCAACTGATTTTAATGATACTTAGTAGAATATATGTTAGTAAAAGTACTAAGACGTGAACTTCTTAAGGAATTAAAGTTGGTAACATTTGGGTAGATGATTGAGTTTGTGTTATTTGTGGCTCTAATATGTTAATAGATATAATATACTTAATAGATACAATAAACTTTTTCTCTGTAACCTATTTGAAAATTATTAAGCAATTTTTATATTCTGATTTTTACAGCAGAAACTTCATCTTTACCTTATAAATATCTTACAAATTTTATATTTATTTAGTTAATAAATCATGCTTTGAAAGAACTCATGGAAATAGAAGAAATGAGTGAAAATGTATTACAAGTTTATCTAAATGGTAAGTATGTCATAGTTTTGCCATCAGAAGTAGTACAAATAAACCACATATGGTTTTTATATAAAAAAAAAAGTAAACTTGGTCCTTTATTTTTTTAATGGAATTGGGGATTGATCTCAGGCCTTTGCACTTGCCAGGGAAGTGCTCATTCTATTGAGCTGTTTCCTTGGCCCCCGCCGTATTTGTATTTTTTTTTTTTCCAAATATTTTATTTCTGTACAAATAATGACATCATTAAAACTAGATCTCTTTTAATAAAGAGATCCCCAACCAATTGCATAAGTAGTTAACTTTTCAATATGTTCTTTTATCAGACCATACACATTTTAGACACTAAAATGTAGTATTACTTTTTCCAAATTATGCTACCCCCAGTGAAGTTTTTTTTCTACCCAAGATTCTTATTGTTGGGTTTTTTTAAAGGGAATAATCTGACCTGATTTTGATTTCTTTTTTAATGAAATTTGAAAAGCATTGGGAAATATACTTGACTGGAAAATAACCACATCAAGTACATTTTTAATGAAATGCTTTCAACTGGGCTATATTTCAGGACTGCTGCAGATCAATGATAAAATTGCCCTGAAGGAAATCACCAGGCAATTACATCTGGAAAATGTAGTGGGAGATAAAGTTTTTGTAAGTATCACTTCAGTTATTACCTAAGTTTGTCTAGTAGAAATATTTTCATTTCTGAAAGGTAAAGTTTAGAGGAAGGAATCAGAGATTCACAGCTGAGTCTTAAAATATGCAATGTAATATATGAAGATACATTTAGCTGTCAAATCTTCATTTGGATTTTGGAGTAGCTTAATACTAATTATACAACAATTAATAAATCCAAGTTTATATAGGTATTTTGGGTTTATTACAGAAATATAAACTTATTTATAAAATAAGTTTACATTTCTGTATTAAATGGTAGTTTTATTTCTAGTGTTCTGAAAGATTTGTGTGGCATGGGAATAGTAGAAAAATGTGCCAAATTTGAAGTTGTAGTAAATAAGTATTCACTGCCCTTGTCTTCCTAATTTGAACCCCATTAGTCAGTTTCTTAATGTATTGAGTGTTATTTGTGTATATATACTGTGAACATTCTGAAGAAAAAAAATCAAGATTGTTGTTTTTTTTAGATTAAAACTAATATTTTCCTGGATCTTTTCTTTGTTCGTTTTCCAAAATTTATCCATGATTCACTGTTATGCAGCTTACAGTCTTAGGGCAGTGAATGTCAGTAATTTAGTGGGATTTGAAGTGTTTTGAGTCTTCCATTAAGCATTTAAACCGTCAGCTACTGTAGAAAGCCTCAGAAAATGGGATTCATTTGTGCCCTCATTTTCATTGAAAAATTAACATATTGAAAAATTAACTACTTATGCAATTGGTTGGGGATATACATTTGAGTTTATTTTTCTGGTGACTGATATTTGAAGTTCTGTCACTCTAATGTCTTAAATGTGCTGTCTGCTGCAGTGATCTAATCATAGTTATAGAAACCTCAAAGCATTTAGGAAGTGTCTGTTAGGTATAAACCCACACAGTAGACCAGACCAGGCATTCTGACCAAAGTAGCTTTATTGCGAGCATAAAGAAGGCTGGCTGTTTAGTGGACTGAGACAGCAGTGAATAAAGTGTTTACTGGAGACTTTATAGTATCTTTTAGGGAGGGTGATCATGGGCTGGAACAGCTGAGGCAGGGAGAGCTAATCTTGGCAGAACCACCTGGTGTGGGGGGGGACTTTTAATGTGAACAAAGGAAAGTTTCAAGTTTCGTGGTTGCTTGCCCAGGTCAAAGTGAGGTGAACCTGTTCTGTGGTTTTGAGTTTGGCTTTGTGTAGGGCCAAGGGGGAAGGAGTTTGGGGGCAGAGTGCCTGGGAAACCAAGAGGGAAAATGTTTGGGGCAAGGTGCCTGGGAAACTTTGAATCCTAACCTATCAGTCACCTTTATTAAGTTTTAAAAAAATGTTTAGCCAATCATATGCTAACCTTCCATGCTCTGCAGGACTATGAAGGTAAGTTCAAAATGCCACTTTTGTAATGTTCTTACTAATCTAGAATGTAGTGCCTAAGCTAATGCTCTGTTCTAAGTACAGTTGTAAAACAAAGCACCATTGTTTATTATCCTGTCCTGAGTGTGTGTATGTGTGTGTGTGTGTGTGTGTGTGTTTGGTACAGGGTCTCACTATGCAATTAAGACTCTTAATGATCCTCCTGTTTTCAGCCTCCCCAGTGTTAGGATTACACGTGTGTGCAACTGCCAGGTCTGGCTCTACGTGCTCAGTGGCAGGGCCGATGCAGCCTATGGACTGGGTATTGAACCCAGGTGCCTGTGCGCTTGCCTAGGCAGGCACTGAGTCTGCTGAGCTATCTCACTGGCCTATACTATCCTAGTTGTCACTGTTATCATCATCACATACAGTCCACCCTTTGCATACATATTGCAGTTATATTAGTCAGTTCTTTGTTATTGGGATAAGATGTTCCCCCAAAGCTTCATGTGGTCAGAGTACATCATACCAGGTTTAAAGGTGTGTGATTAATAAGTCAGTCTACTGTTTAGTTTGGCATAGTTCTGGCTAGGATTAAGAGTGTAAGTCCTGTAACTACCCTAGGGTAGGTAAGCTGCCTCCAATTTAAGAGAAAGAGTCTAGTATCTCTCATTGCTTTTGCTGTCTTATAGGCCTCATTAACTGTTCTCTGCTAAGCCACCCTGTCTTAGAACCAGACAATTATGGACTTAAACCTCTACAAATTATGAACTACATAGTCTTTTTTCCCCCTTTTGACTTTGGATGTTGAGTATTTTGTCTTTGCAATGAGAAAAGTAAGACATGTGTAGCTTTTATGCAAGTACTATGGCATTATTAAGGGAGACTTGATCATCTAATAGTTTTTGGTGTCTATGGGGAGTTCTAGAACCAGTTCACCAAGGACATTGAAGTATAACTGTTTAGAGATTATTAGTTACATCTGTTACATAATTAGGTCTGTGAAGCTGGGTGAGGCTTACTTCTCTAAGGGTATAGAGTGGAAAAGACTATACATTAAGAATATAAGTCACAGGGACCAGGGAGATAGCTCAGTAGAATAAGCACTTGCCTGACAAGTGCAGGGTCCCGAGTTCAATCCCTGGTACTACACACACACACACAAAATAATAATAATAAGTCACTCAGGCTGGCCAAATAGCGGATTAAAGTGCTTACTTAGGCAGATGCAAGGACCAGGGTTCCATCCCCGGTGTGTGGTGCCAGCCATGCCCCGGGGCACACTGAGAGAACGACTGAGGCTGGGCATGGTGACACGTGCCTGTAATCCCAGCACTTGGGAGCCTAAAAAACAAAAGGATCACTATGAGTCTGATCTGTGTAGTGAGATCCTGTAAACCCTGTACTATGTACATAATATAATACATATATATCATTCAACCCAGAGCTTTTATGTTTGATATACTTACAGAAAGTACATATAATATATTACAGGTAAATCAAACATTTTTATAAGAATATATTCTTAGATTTATTTTATATACATATATATGTATGTAAACATTTACATATGTATTTTTATTTAATGCTAGATATGGTCTTAAATAAAAGCCAAGACAAACTTACCTTTAATTCATTTGACCATTGACTTTGCAATAGATTATCTCCCTGAGCCTTTGTTTTCTTACAGTAAATTATGGATAGTGTCTCTTATACTACCTTAAAAGTAGTACTAATGTAATAGCATCCCTTTATCAAAATATGTGGAAGTTCTTAACCAGTTATGCAATTTTATATCAGATCTTTCAGATGGGGAACAACCAGGGCTTTTATGCTGTTTTTTTTTTTTTTTTTTTTTTTTTTTTTTTTTTTTTTTTTTTTAAGTTGACAAGACCTTAAAAACAATCTGAATAAAACAAATAACTTTAATGAAGAAGTATTTCAAAGTAGTCTCTACCTAAAATATGAATCATCCAGATAAAATACATCTACTTTTAAATCTCATCTACAGTACTTAATTTGTATCCAAAAATGTATTGGTTATATTTTAAGTAAACATAGTGAGATTTCATGAGATTAAAAAACATTCTTCATTATGTTCATTGTTCATTATGTTCTGGAATAAATAGACATCTTTTGTGTCACGTTTCCCCTGCCTTTCCTTTCAGTTCTCCATTTAAGGTTATAGTAATTTTTGGTAGTACACATTAAATTGACAGTTATAGAACCTGATATAGTTAAAGATGCAAAGTAAAATGAATGCATTTTTGGGGTCTCCCAACCATATTTAGAATATATCAGCTCTAAAAATATGACAGTTTTACAGATTTTGTCTGAAAAATACGAAATTTCAAGCATGACATAGTATCACTATTTTTAGTGCCATCTCTGCTTCTATATTTAAGTTTTACTAGAGATATTCAACTGAGATGTTGGCCAGTGGATCTAGAATAAAAAAGTAGGTTTTGTACCTGTCTTGTGTTTGCTAAACAGCTTGTTGTTGCTATCCTTTTTATTGTTTAGGGAAGTTTTGCCGAAAACTTTTCATTTCTTCTGGAAGTTTTAAAAAAAGGTAAATATTAATGTGTTTAAGAGTACAAAAGAAGTACTCTGATCCCCCCCCCGCTTATGAAGGTAATACATGCTTTTACCAAAAAGTAAAATGCAAGTACAGATAATAAAAAATACAGCTGTAATTTTCTCAATTAGTGTATGATTTTTAATTTGTATTTACTTGATACATATTATAGCTATAGATATAGAGTAACTTGTTTGTAAGACTAAAATCATTTTCCCTATTATTTTGTAATCAGTAAATTTTTATAATTTTGTGAATTAGGTGATTCATGTATGCTTGAGCTTAAGCTGAAAGATAGAAAATAGTTTGGTGATTTCAGAGAAGCTGGTATAATTGAATATTGATGAAAATTTTTCAATTTCTTAGGTGACCGCACTAGTAGTTGCCCAGTGATCTTCATATTAGATGAGTTTGATCTTTTCGCTCATCATAAAAACCAAACACTCCTCTATAATCTTTTTGATGTTGCTCAGTCTGCACAGACTCCAATAGCAGTTATTGGACTTACATGTAGATTGGTAAGTCTGCTTTTAACAATTTATTGTAATGTTTCTAAAACTTAGAAAGAAATTGATAATTTCTGTTGTGTTTTGATTTTGTGTGTGGGTGTGTATATTTTAAAAGTGCTTGAAACCAACTCAAAATGGTACTATCCCAACTTTTTTTATATACATCTCTAGAAATAAAAGAGATTCTTTTTATCAAACAGTAGCAGTAGAGTATCTTCTTTGTTCCGTGGGTGATTTCACAGTGATTTCCACCACAATCCCAGTGTCACTGTGACCTAACTTGATAAAGACTATATAATCTGTTGAAGGTTTCATACCTTTAGAGTTTATCCTATCGCACTTAAAATATAAACTTTTTTACTGAATTCAGATAAAATCTGATATTTAAGAGTCATCTCCCTTATATTGTAACTGTCATTTCATTTTCCCTCTGTATTTCTAATAGATGTGGGGGGCCCATTTATTTATTTTCCTTTCCTATAGCTTTTTCTCATTTTTAAAAGTGAAACTTTTAACTAAGTCAGCTTTCAACAGTCCTTCAGCTGTTGTTGCCTCTTTCTCCTGTGTCCTCTAGTACTTAGAATGCAGTGCTTTCTTAGAACATCTGGCTATTACTTCACATTCCTTTTTTCTTAAAAGTAAACGAACAAATTGCTTTGGATGGAGATGGCAAGTGACAGGTGTTTGCTATCCAGTGAAGGATCAACTGAGAAGTCAGTAGTTCAGTAGCAGTATGACCACAGGCATTTTTATTCTTTATGTATAATGCTTCCATTATAGTTCTCTCAGATATGATTGTACTGTGTATGTATGTTTGTAGGGAAAGAACAAAAGGATAGGTGGAATAAGTCCTTTACCACCTCTTCCTGGAAAATAATTTCTTTTTCTTATTCCTCTGTCCCACTTTCTAACTCCTGTCGTAACTGTCCACAAGTAAAGCATATTTTACTTTCACCAAATCCAAGCTCTTGTTGCATAGGGTATTGATTTCACTGGTTTTACATCATCTAATGTTAGAATGCTTCTTTAATAGAAAATAGATGCACGGTATCTAGACATAATATAGTCTCTTTTAACTGTTGTACTAGAAATTGTACAATTTCAAGGTTCTTTTTTGTTCCTTCCACTATCTGATACTATTTCTCTTAGTTGTCTATATTCAAATTATTTCCTGTATGTCAGGGTTTTTTAATAGCAGTGAAGAGCAGATTATTTGACTAGATTTAAAATAGGAATTTTTAGACCTTTGTACACCCTCTTTTATAAAAGAAAATTTTAATATAGAATCTCAGTAATGTAAAGGAAAATTATTAGTCTCAAATCTATTTGTTCACTTATCAACTAGCTTCAACAGCTGTAAATTAGTTTAATTTATCCTCTTATATCTCTTACTTTGAGACAAAAGTAGCATCAGATGCCGCTTCATCAGTGTTTCAAAGTTATTTTCAGAAGAAAGGAACTCATTTTAAAAATACTTATGTTTGTTATAGTTGTTTTACCTTAATCGCAGTAATTTCTAAAATCATTAAATTTAAAAATTCATTAAATTTCACATCAGTGTTCTTATTTGGGATGGGATCTCTAAAAATGGCATTATTATTGAGATATAATCTATACATTACACAGTGTACTCACTTAAGACATATAGTTCACTGATACTTTGAATATTCACAGTAAATTTAAGAGGCCCTTTAGCCATTCATTACCCGATGTCACTGATCTGGCACCTGAATATATTCTAGCCCAATGGTTTAGTGATTGTCTCAATTACTTTCCACTTATTGCTGGGACAAAATACCCAACACCCCAAATTAAGGGAAAAAAAGGTTTATTAGCTCACAGTTAGTGGAGGTTTCAGTTCATACACCGCTGGCTCCACGGTGAACTGGCACATGGCAGAGCGTAGCAGTTCATGATGGTGGAAAATAGCCAGGAGATTGCTACAGCTTCTAACAAATTTCTCTCCCTTCCATGCTGACTGCAGCTCCTCCAAATAAAGTGGCATAATCATCTTTGATCAGTTCCCTTTATATATCCTTTAATTGCTGAGTTTCTCTAGGGTGAGCCCTCCACATCCTAGAAGGGCACTCAGTGCCCTAGGGATGGAGTGTAGAACTGCACAATGTCTACACCTTTCTCTTGCACAGGATGAGGATGTTTATGAAGTAAGTGGCTCTCTGGATCACTTAATTAAAATTCTGAAGTTGGCACAATTTATCAGCCGCCCAACTCCCCCAACCTCTACTTTTACGCCAGCATTAGGCTATAAGTCTTTTTATAGTATAATTTACTTATTATGACTGTCTCATATAAATCCAGTCATATAACATAAAATCTATTATGTTTGTTTCCCTTAATGTTTTTGATGTTTTATCTGTATAATTTATAGTATAATTTACTTATTATGACTGTCTCATATAAATCCAGTCATATAACATAAAATCTATTATGTTTGTTTCCCTTAATGTTTTTGATGTTTTATCTGTGTTACAATAGTGAATTCCTTTGTATTGTTGACTAAGTGACAGTTCCATTGCATTCCACAGTTTGTTCATGCATTTCTCTACTGATAGATACTTGGCTTGCTTAACATTTTTACGTTCACATCTACTTTTAGGAAGGTATTTGCATTTCTCTTTAGTTTTTAAAATTTATTTTCTGTGTTTCTATTACTATTAGTGGGATTCGGTATTTTTTTTTTTTTCTTTTTCTTTTTGGTATAATTTTTCTGTACACATATGCAGTGTGCACTGCTCAAAAGCAGTGACCCTTTCTCAGTAGTCTTCCCTAGCACAGGACCTGCCTAGTCTCTAGTAACCAGTGTTTCACTTTTGCACCAAGTTTTTTACTTTCCACAGACAGGACAGTATATGGTGCCTGTCTTCATATCTGGCTTATTTTACCTAATTTAATGGCCTCTGATTTTCTCCAGTTTGCTTCAAATAACAGGGCTTCTTTATGAATAATACTTCACTGTGTGTATATATATATACCATATTTATTTATTATTGGTTCTTACATCTACTAGTGAAATTATTGGGGGACATGTACCACACAACATGTTGTAAAAGGTAGCTCAAGTTCTGTTTAAAAGGAGATATAGGAGGGCCTGCAAAATAGTTCAGCAGTTTAAAGCGCCTGCAAGCAAATGCAAGTGCAGCAGCTGAGAGTTCAATACCCGAGCCTGCTGTGCTGGCCCTGCCCCTGGGGCTCCTTGAGAAGTCAATTGAGATTGGGCTTGGTGGCTGGCACCTGTAATCCGAGCATTTGAGAGGCTGTAAACAGGAGAATCACTACGAGTCTGGTCTAGTAGTAACATCCTGAACACCCTATAGATCCTTCCCTAAAATACAGGGGAAAAAAATATAAACAAGCAAACAAATAAATAAATATCCTTAAAAAAAAAATAAAAGGAGCTATAGCAGTGACAGTTTCTGCTCATCTATATGACTTTAAGGCCACCTTGCCCATTGTACTTTTGCTGACATACATAGTTTTGAGTGAAGATTAACTTTGTGGAAGTATTTCTTTCATATAAGAAAACTATATTTCCTTACAAGCAGTACATGTTAGTTACCCCTTATTTTCTATAATTCATTGACTGTAAATTTGATTCCTGATTTCTTAAGGAAAAAATCACAAATTTATCATTATTCAAACACCATAAAAGGAGTACATTAATAGTGTCATTTCCCATTTCATCTTCTGCACTGGTTCCTTTTATTCATTACAACAGATTAATTTTAAAAATAGTTTAGCAAATGGAATTTCTTCTCTGGTAACATGTTTTGTTTTCTTTGTTACATTTTAAGTCGTTCCATTGCATTTATTTTCTCAGTTTTTCTTTAACCTGAATTTTTCATAGAATTTCTTACTGAAATGTTTGAGCTTATTGTGACATATAACTATCAGAAATAGAGTTTTTCAATAGATCAACAGAAATCAGCAGCAGTACAGTTATCCAAGGTATCCTGTGTATGTACATACATATTTCTTTTTCCCCTTTCCTTTATGCCTTTCCCTTGGTCAAGTTCCTTCCTTTTTAAGTTTCTTTCCCTTTCACAGTATCTGATATTCTTTTTAGACTTTATTTACTCTTTCAGGTGTTTACATGAGGGGACAATACTAACTTTACACATATGGGTCCAAGTCATTTTACTTATGAGTATGGTCTCTAGTTGCATCCATTTACCTATAAAAGGCTTGAGTTTATCCTTTTTTATGGAAAACTTAATCGTTTATTTAAAAGAAAAAAAAATTTCTTGGACACCTACCTGCTTATTCAGGGCCAGCTATGATTATATATCTTAGAGCAGCCATCAAGGTAGTCAGTGATACTCAAGCTGTGGTCTAAGGGGTCCTAACTACTGTTCAAGCTGGCTGCTGACCTTGGCTTCATGCACATGGTGCGGGGCGATTCTTCTGTTGTGTCTTTTTTTTTTTGGAACCAGGGATTGAACTCAGGCCCTTAATCGCTTATTTTGCTGAGCTATCTCCCTGGCCCCTTCAGTTGTATCTTCAGCTCCTTGATTTAATCTCATACATCTTCATCAGTGAATTGATCTGTATCAGTTACCGAAAGAGAGAGTGAGAGTGTCCTAAATTCTAAGTATTGTCCAAAAATCATCTCTGAAGTGTTCTAGGTCAGTTTCAACTACTTTGTTCAAGTCTAAGTGAGATATGCCACCAGTTGTTGGATGCAGTGCTGGAAGATTTCCAAATGTAACTGCAGGTTCAAAGGCCATTTCATGTTTAGTTGTCAGTCCTTAAACTTGGCGTCTTGAATTTAAATGTGATTCACATATTCTACAAGTAATTCTGGATCTTTGTGTATATCTCGTGTCTTGAGAGTCTCATTGCTGATAGATAGCTTCCAATTTCTCAATTTGAGACTGGCTTTTAGATAATAAAACTGTCTCCTCAGGCAGATAATCAGGAATTCACCCTTTTGGGGGAGCATTAGGTCTGTCCTCTCCAAGAGTTGTTTCTTTTTGTATTTGTATTTGTGATTTTGACACTGAATCTTGATGTACAAATGTAATATTTTCATCTGGTATACTATGTCTTGTTTGGAAGATTTTTCTTTATTTGCATTTTAAGTTTTGACACTGTATCTTAATGTTCAAACATGTAAGTTTTGTCTTGTTTATCACCCTGAACACTATGCTAATTTATTTATTGCCTTGCATTCCAAATTTTGATGCTGTATCTTGACCTTCAAACAGAAGTTTAGTGTTGTTCTTTACATTGAATATTGTGTCTTCTTCAGAAAATATTTCTTTCTTTACATGCATTTGAAATTTTGGGGCTGCATCTTGACACTCAAGCATAGGTTTGTGTGATTCTTCATCATTTTTTTTTGTTGTTGTTGTGTTTTAGGACAGGGTATACAGGGTTTCATTGCATAGATCAGACTCATAGTGATCCTCCTGTTATAGCCTACCAGTTGCTGGGATTTTAGGCTCATGCCACCACTCCCAGCCTCAGTTGCTGTCTCCAGGCCTGGGTATTGAGCTCCGGGCCCCTGCTTCTGCCAAAGTATGTGCTTTAATCCACTGAGCTATTTGGCTCAGTGTGGTTCTTCATCCTGAATACTTTGTCTTTTTTTCTTTGGATGGTTTTTGTTTACTTGCATTTCAAATTTTGCAGCTGCACCTTGATTTCAAACAGTTTATGCTTTTGTAATAGCTGAGTGATACTCCATTGTATAAAAATATCACTTTATCTATGCTTATATCTGGTAATTTGAACAACTAATTGGGAGACAACAATATGGAGTGTAATAACTATTGAATTCCTGTCATTGTTTAGTGAAATTTGTATTGTTTCTGATGGTTTTTTTTTTTTTTTACTATATTTTGTTCTCTTTAAAAATAAACAAAAATAATTCTCCATGTTTTTATTAGCAATCATTGTACTTCTTCTTGGAATGTTACATATTATCTGAGGATAACATAGAAGGAAAAAGATACAGCACTACCAAATCTACAACTAATCCTACGGCAGGAGTAGATTCTATTACATTTTTTAAATGCATAGTGGTGTACCATAGAGTGAATGTTAATTGTGCATTATAGTTCATTATATTTTTAATACTAGTCCATTGTTTTTAAAACATGCATCTTACAAAGATTTTGTTTGTTTTTAAGGATATTTTGGAACTTCTAGAAAAAAGAGTGAAGTCTCGGTTTTCTCACCGACAGATACACTTAATGAATTCATTTGGTTTTCCACAGTATGTTAAAATATTTAAAGAACAATTATCTCTACCTCCAGAATTTCCAGATAGACTTTTTGCTGAAAAGTGGAATCAAACTGTTCAGGTAACTTAAATCCTCTTCAACTACTTCCCTGTTGCAGAAGATCCATCCCTTGGATGGATTCTTCATAGGTTTTTTACCTTATAGGTAATAAAGTTTTGAAAAAATTTATATCATGACCATGTACAAACTTCTGTAGTTTAGTTTCCTAAACCATGCAGCATAATTCATAACATTTACATTATGTTAAGTACTGTAGGTAACCTAGAGAAGTTTTAAGGATCTGTCTAGCAATCCTTTTCTTTGTAATTTGTCTCACTTAACAATTTACAAGGTTCCATATGATATTTAAGTTTGTATGTATGCTTTATTTCAGTCAGCATTGTATTTTCCATTTGCATTAATTTTTTTCACAAATGTCTCATATTTGACTTTTTATAGCCCACTAGTATTCCTTCATGTCTGTAGATAAATTTTGTTTATGGATACATTTGTTTATCCAATCATCTGTTGATGACTAAGGTTGCCTCAAGGATTTAACTGTTACAGATTGGGTTTCTTTAACATTATTTACACAGCTCTTTGAGGAACACATAGCAGGGGTATAGCTGGGCTATATGGAATTTCTAATTTCCATTCTTCAAGGAATCTCCATACTGATTTCCAGAATAGCTGTACTAGTTTGCATTACCATCGGTAATGAAGGAGAGTTCCTTTTTCACCAGTCACACCAGCATTTGTTATTGTTTGATTTCCAAATGATTCTGGAGTAAGACAGAATGTTAGGTTGTGTTAATGTTCACATGTCTAATGAGAGATCCTGAAAATTTTGCATTTGTGACCATTAGTATTCTGTGGAGTATCCATGTCTCTTGCCCATTTCTTGACTAGGTCTTTAATTTTAGTGGTTAAATTTTTTTCTTGTTTTTGTTCCTATATTCTACATATTAGCTCACTGTCTGAGGAGTCACTGGTAGAATTTTTCCATTCTGTAGATTCTCTTTTCTAATTCTTTTGCTGTGCAGAAACTTTTTGGTCTGATTAACCCCAGTTATTAATTCTTGTTGCCATTTCTTATATTATTGAGGTTCTGTTTAGAAAATCCTTTCCTACACCTGTGTCTTGCCAGGGAAGAGCTTATTCCTCTGAGCCATCTCCCTTGAGATGGTCTTACCTATGTTGTCTTCTAGTAGATTTAATGTTTCTACTTTAATGTAGGTCTTTGTTTTGCTTTTAATTTAGCATATGGTGAAAGAGAAGTGTTCGATTTTCTGTAAACAGATATGAACACTACTTTTTGAGTAACTGTCTTCCTCCCAACATACATTTTTGTCCCATTCGTAGTTGAATATATATGGGGAGGTTTCTGTATCTTCAGTTCTAATCCATTGATCTATATATCTGTTTTGGTCCAATATCATGCCATTTTTATTGCTTATTTGTATTTCTTATTTGTATTATAGCTTCAAGTCAGGTATTGGTATGCCTCTTTTTATTGACCCAAATAAATATAGTCTTTCACAGTCTGCTATCCAGAGTCTATTTCTGTCCCTATACAGTTTTAACTATATAGCCAAGGCTACTCTGTGCCGCTATCCATCTTTTTCTATAGCTGTGTTACATTCTGAGTATCTCAAATTGAATATAGTTGAACCTCTTTATAGGTTTTGTGTCCTTCATATGTTTCTTTCCTTACAGGTAAAAAAGTTTTGAAAAAATTTATATCATGACCATGTTCAAACTTACGTAGTTTACAATTTCCTAAACCATGCAGCATAACTCATAACATTTACATTATGTTAAGTACTGTAGGTAACCTAGAAAAGATTTAAGGAATGTATTATGTGGAAATACTATGCCATTTTATTTGAGGGGCGAGATCATCATGTTTTGACTTTTGGGTGTCTTGACCCAGTCTCCTTCAGCTACCAAGAGATGACTGAGTATGAAGATGATGCCAGTTACTGGTGATGCAGTACTTTTATGACGTAAAATGGTATACCTCATGTTCATTTAACCATAGGTTTCTAGTCCTTTTTTTGTAGATTTTAATTCCCCAACATGATAGGTCTTTTACAGATTAATGAAGTAGAATTAACAGTATCAAAGAAGATGATTATGGTATTGTTTTTCATGCCAATCTTGTGTCACCTCCCCTGATAAGCTAAGAAGTTTCCCTTGAAAAGTCTGTCAGCAAAAAAAAAAAAAAAAGAAAAAAGAAAGAAAAGTCTGTCAGCACCATGGCCAGAGTCTGTGACCAGTGTGGGGATATATGGGAGGCTGATATAAAGGAGCTGTCCTTTCTCTCAGTGCTGACTACCTAGTAGTTTCTTGAAATTGCAAAATTAAACTGAAAGCGTTAATAGAAATAAAGATCATTGGTGGAATCTCTTCCAAGAAATGTCTCTAGTATAGAGTTAAACCTCCACTTCCTACTTAATTTGTTTTGGCCCTACATAAAGTGAATCAGGTAAACAGGACTCCATCTCAGCAGGGTGTAGAGTAAAGGAAGTTCCTAAAAGGAGCATTTTGAAGGAGTACATCTACTTTTCAAAAGAAATGCCTCCAAGAATTGCAGTTGATTCAAGTAAATATTGATGACCTTATCTTCAGATGTTTATAAATGTTTGGATCAAGATTGAGTTAAAGTCAAAAATATCTTTTGCAAGGGTGGCCAGGAAGATGGCTTAGAATAAGTGCTTGCCAGGCAAGCACAAGGGCCTAAGTTCAATCCCCAGTTCTGGAGGAAAAAAAAAAAATGTCATTTGAAGTTTACATGTAGATAGATGACACAGATTTTATTTAAAAGTAAACTGTGCACACAAGAAAGTGATAGCTTTCAAAAGCAGTTTGATTCAGACTACTAAAAGCATAGAGGTTCATTTGGAAAGCAGAGTATAGTTTAACTTTTTGAAGTATGATGTCAAAGAAACCAAAATATGGTTTTAAAAATAACTGAATTTTTCATCAATTATTTTTGTCCCAGATGATTTTAGTTTTAACTGCTCTAGTTTTATGTCAACTTTATAAATGACTTCCTTGAAGTTATAGATTATACTCAAGTCAAAACTAGTTTGCTTATTAAAATCACCCACAAAACTTCTTTCTTCTAAATGAAACTCAGGAAAAATTTAAAACTTATTTATATTTTTCTTTAACAGTAAAGAATAGTATTCTATGATCATGTTTACTTCCAGTGTATATTTGGCCTTGTTGATGATTTTCAAAATATAACAAGAAACCTTTTAAAGTACTAAGAGTGGAAACTTCAACTAGCATGATATATATTTATTGATGATATATATATATATCTTATTACATGAGATTTTATTCCAGTAGACTAGAAAGTTCCCAAAAAAGGAGTGCTTTTACATGTAGTTATAACTCTCACAAGCATAAAAATACTTAGTAAAGAAAAAGGAATATTTCATGCAAATAACATTTAAGAAACCTCCAATTTTTCTTACTCCTTTATGGTACTACTATCTCTGAATTTAATCTCCTTTCATCTTATTTTTTTTTCCTCAGTACCAAGTGTTCCTCACCTTCTGTTAAATCCTTATTCAGTGTCATCTCTTGAGTCATTTATGTACTGCTTTCTCAAAGAGTCCTGTTGATCTCCAGATATCTGAAACTCTTAGCCTTTTCTCAAACTAGATCTCAGTTCAGTTTTACACAGTAGCTTATACTCTGGATCACCAAGTTTTCTTCCTCTGTTTTCTAGGTCATTACTGTCTTGAATTAGTTTCCAGTCTGTATTATCTACCTTACTTTACACTTCACTGTTGTTGTTTTCCTTGTGGTCTACCTAAATATTGATAAATACTGGTGTTTCAAAGCTTATTTCTTGATCACATCACTCTTCACAAAGAAGTCCCTTCCTCCATAGATCATCCTTGATTTTTGTCTTCTGTTTTCAAATTCATCTTTCTCTTTATCAGTTGGTTCTCCATCAGATTGTCTTCTCTGTTTCTCTTTTCTCTTCATACCACTTGGTAATTTATATCTTTGTCTTTGGTACTAATAGATGAAATTGCCTCCAATGAAATTTTCTTTCCTTTGTAAATAACTGAAACTTAGGTGCAGAGTACTACTTACTTTGTATCAGTATGTAATGCTGTTACCTTCCTCACTCATAACTTAAGGCTCTTCCTTCTTTTTCCCTGTTGACACCTTAGAATACTAACTTTTCAAGTACACTAGTGTTCTTTCACTGTTACATATTATGTTGCACTTTGTTCATTGTACTAGCATGACTGTAGTTTCCCCTTAATGTAAATTAGGATTAGAAATTTTGAAATAGCAAAAATTGTTTCATTCATCATTAGTAGACTGAAAATTTAGCTTTGATTTTTACTGTTCTTTAGACCAACTGATACCCATTTAGTAATGAGTAAACCTCAAGGGGCCAGTGAGATAGCTCAGTCAGCTAAATGCCTGCTTAGATAAGCACAGGCAGCGGGATTCCCCACATGCCAGACAGGCCCTGTCCCCAGGTGCACCAGGCATAGTGGCGCATGCGTGTAGTCCTAGCACTGGGGAGGCTGAAAACAGGAGGATTACTATGAGTCTGAGCTGCGTAGTGAGACCCTGTACCAAAGACATGCATACATACGTACACACATTCATACACATCAAGTAACGTTAATAAAGTATACTGACTACTTAATGATAAATGATTACATTTAGGTTTTAAACTGTATTCCTTATTTTTTGTTCTTTAGGGTCTCTCAGAAGATAAAAGTGTACGAGAAGTTTTACTGAAGCATTTTAATGTCAGCAAAAACCTGAGGTCATTACACATGCTATTGGTTTGTATTTTTTAGTTAGATTTGTTTTTAACTGATGTATAAAAGTTGTACATAGAACTGAGTATCTTGTGATGTACTGACACAGGTATATATTGGGAAGTATTTAAATAAGATTAAATGTATCTGATCTCAATAATTCTTTTTGATTGCAACTTTCAAAGATAATTGTAACTTTTTGAGATGTACAATAGTCACTCTACAGTGGATTAGCATACCTAGCAAACCAAATCTGATTACTCTTGTGTAACTGAAACTTAGTACCAACATGTTATTGTTAGTGAAATATCAAATATCAACTAATTGATATTTCTGTGTTGATCTGCTATTTTATGATATTAGTGAGTTTACTGATTAATGAATTCTTCAGATTTTTTAATGTCACATTACTAGGATTTTTTTTTCCCATTACAATCCGTCTTTTTTTTTCCCTGCCTTTACAACTAGTTTCTAAAACTTCCACCATTTATGTTAAAAACAGTTGTATGCTTCAGCTTCCTTTTTTTTCCTCAGTCTTAAAAGGAAGGCATTCAGTTTTTACTTTGCATAGGTTATAAGGTGTTTTTATCATGCTTATTATTAAGTTCAAATTTTGCTGAGAGTATTAGGAGTCAGTCTTGGATTCTGTCAAATGTTGATCATATAATTTTTCTTGAAATGTTAGTATGTTGGATTACACTAGTGTTTATTATTTTGGTTTGGTTTGGCTAAAGCAGTCTTAACTACATAGAATAAATCCGTTTTGATATGGATTTACTTATTCTGAAAATTGAAGAACTCCCTTCAGAAGAGTTGTTTGGCATTAGTCCCATATTCTAGGCAGTTATCTATAACAAATAGTTTTCAAAGAGAAAATAGTCTGTTTCATGAGTTTTATATTTCAATAATAATTATATCAACTACCAATTAGCAACTAGCTCATTTATCAGGTAATACTGTTACCATCCTGTGCTATGTCTAAACATTGTAGTAACCCTGCTTTTTATCCTTGAGTGTGTTACCCTTGTACTTTAAAGAAGTTGAGCTTCCTGGAGGTTAAAAACCTTGCTTGTCCCTAGTTGAGGGCAAGACCTAAGTACAAGCAAAGACTAGCTGTCTGTATCAATCTTTTCTTCTTTATTATATAATTATTATCTAGTTCTGCCATGTTTATTTACCAGTGCTCCCTTTTCTAGGGGGTGGGGCGAGGGTCTATAGGATGTTCAGGGTCTCACTACTAGATCGGGCTCATAGTGATCTGCCTATGGACAGCCTCCCAAACAGTATTCCCTTTTAAACTTATTTTATTTTGGCCTCTTCATCAAAAAAAAACAAACAAAGAAAAAACTGCCATTACCAACAATAGATGTTATATGAGGATTTTGAGGCCTAAATTTAACACCTTACCATGGATAACTTCTGAGATACTTAGTGGAAAGTGAGTTATGGAAGTACAATGTGGTATTGATATGAAACTGCAATGTTACTTTGTAGTGCTGTAGAAATACTTGAATATTTGATAGAAGTGGAACAAGTAATAACTATGTATGTGGTCCTTTTATGTGGTGTGAGGTAGAGTCCAAGCAACACAAGTACTTTACTACTTTATGTTTAAAGTAGTAAAGTGGAATAGAAAGTATAATTCTCTTTTGCCTTTTATATATGAATACTTCACAAAGGAAACAGCAAAAAAGCTACTGGTGGTCTAGATTCCACCAAGTAGGAGAATGAACTTCAAGGATTGCTATGCTAATCTCTTGCATAGCTAAAGAGTGTTACCTTGATAGGTGGAGGCAAGAGTTTCTACCATAACTTTTTCAGATACTGCTTGGTACTTACCTATACTAAGTAACGAGTCATTGTTTATTTGAAATACAAATTTAACCTGATAGCATGCATTTTTATCTGCTAAACCTTAAATAACTAATAAAACATACAATAAAGGAAAAAAATTGATATTTGAGTAAAGACCTTACTCGAGGAGTTTTGTTAGTTTTGGCAAAACTATATGAAAAGTACGTGAGAAATCATGTTGGCTTTCAAGGAGTTGTTTCTGTAAATTTGATCTTAGGTTTTCTTTTCCTTTTTTTGTACAAACATAAAATAACCACTTCTGCTTTGCCTTGGCTTTTGCTAGATGATTAGTTTAAAGACTTAAAAGTAATACAAGACAAAGTGGGCCAGGAGTATAGCTCAGCAGCATAGCACCTGCCTGGCAAACATGAGGCTGTGAATTGGATTCCTGGTAAATAATGATGATAATAATAATAAAAGGTAATACAAGGCATAGGTTGACCTTTAGATTTTGTGTATTCTGATTATCAGTTTTTTTGTCTTGATCTTGAATTATTCTTTCTTAAAAGAGTAAATATGTGCGATTCAAATGGGAAGTGGTATAGAAACCAACAAAAAGTTTTTGGGCAAGGGAGATAGCTCGGGGCTTAAGTGCCTGTCTGGGAAATGCAAGGTCTAGAGTTGAACCCCAGATACCATCATCTAGGCCCAGAAACCAGGTGTGGTGGCCACACCTGTAATCTCAGCACTGGGGAGGCTGTTACAGGAGAATTACTGTGAGTCGAGATTCTGTATCAATAAATAAAACCTTTTTTATTTTCTTTTATGAAACTGATTTACAAATTGAAATACACTATATAAAAGAGCTAAATTTTAGAATATGTTTTCTAAGCACTTTTCTTCCATGATAATAATCAGACTACAAAAATTTGCTCAATTTTTTTTTTTTTTTTTTGGCAGAACCAGGGATTGAACTCAGGCCCTTGAGCTTGCCAGGGAAGCACTTATTCTACTGAGCCATCTCCCCGGCCCTTAGTAATTATTTTTAAAAGGCCCACATGAACAAATTCTTTTCTGGTCTACATTTCCATAGATGCTTGCTTTAAATCGAATAACGGCATCACACCCACTTATGACTGCAGCAGATCTGATGGAAGCAGCCCAGCTTTGTAGCATGGATTCTAAAGCAAATGTTGTACATGGTGAGAATCTATTGTATTAGTCATTTTCCCTTTTGATAATCTAACGAACATTTTTTTCTCTCAGGAAAATATTGCACTCAAAATTTTGGTTATAATTTCCTGAAGTTTTCTGATTCTTTGAATTAAAGACCCGTGTGATTTGAAATAACATAATCATAGTTTCTATTATTGTTTACTGTATGCCATGCTGTGAGCGCTTGATAATTCTTATAGCATATCTGGTTTAAAAAGGTCTTTATTTTGTGGATATTTAATTTGCAGAGACCCACTGTGCCTAGAGTAGTAATTCATTCAGGCTGCTAGGAAAAAGCATCCCTGAAGTTCGTGACTTTGCAGCACCTTGTACAGAGAAATTGGAGGATTCTTCTCTCTCATGCATTCCTAAGGGCACCAAGGCCTCAGAACATTGTGATACCTCCACATTTTTGTAACTAATAGAGTTATCTCACAGTAGTCAATTTTATGATCACTAAAGAATAATTCACAATTTATTTCCTTCTACTGTAGGACTATCAGTCTTGGAAATTTGTCTTATAATAGCTATGAAACATTTAAATGATATCTATGAAGAGGAGCCCTTTAATTTTCAGATGGTCTATAATGGTAAGACTTCTGTGGGTTTTTTTGTTTGTTTTGTTTTCTGACTCTTGCTTTTTGATCTTAATGTCATTACTTTTCTCTCTAGAGTTCCAGAAGTTTGTTCAAAGGAAAGCCCATTCTGTTTATAATTTTGAGAAACCTGTTGTCCTAAAGGTAAGTTTTGGTTTACTATTTTTTGCAGAAAAGTACATTTTTTAGATCCAACTTGATTGTATCATTTATTTTTATGTTTTGTTTTTGGTGGTGGTACCAGGGATTGAATTCAGGACCTAGCACTTGCCAGGCAAGCACTTATTCCACTGTGCTATGTCACCAGCCCCCATTTATTTAAACTTTAACTGTTTGTATTTGGAATTTTTTCAGACCAAAATTATCGAAAAATAAAACAATTCTGAAGAGCTGCAAGCTTTTTAGGTTTCTGGGGCCTAAACTGCCCTCTGGTGTCTGTTTGTAGCACTTACACTCTGCAAAATACTACTGCTGTGTTCATTGTAGTCTTATCACATGGGAATATAATGAACCTGCCTCTTTCCAAACCAGGTATTGAATAATCTCAGAGTAAATGGAGAAAAAATACAGAAACAAGCTAGTAATAAAATTAAATTAGATGGAATCTCAAAAGGTAGATTTATAGTTTTTTTAGTTGTTCTAGGCATCACCAAATATATTTTTAAGTTTAAATAAAATTAAAAGTTAAGCCACACATTCCAAGTGCTTGATTGCTCAGTGTGAACAGTGAAATATTAAAGAAGTTAATGGAAATCGGTGCTGCTTACTTATGTAACAGTAGACCTGTAAATCCTTTGGTGTCCATGATAATTCCTACTAGTCAGTTTTATTTCTTACAACAATTTTTAAAAATGAGTACAGGACTTTCCCGTCTATTCAGAGAAATAGTAAAGATTGGAGGGCCAGCCAAATAGCTCAGCAGATTAAAGCGCCTATAAGCAGTCGCTGGGGCCGGGGTTCAATCCCTGGGCCTGCTGTGCTGGCCCCGTCCCAGGGCCTGCTGAGATAGCAATTGAGACTGGGTGTGGTGACGTGTCCTTGTAATCCTAGCACTTGGGAGGCTGTAAACAGGTGGATCACTGAATCCAATCTAGTACTAAGACCCTGAACACCCTGTAGACCCTTCCATAAAATACAAAAAAAGAAAATAGAGATTGAATTCTTCTTCCCTCCAACTCCATATCTGACTGATAGTCATGGTTTGTGGGAGTTGTAGAAATAAAAAGATTACCTAAACATTTAAATTCTTACACTTTGCAGCTTCTATTTTCTATATTTAAATAAGGAAATATTTTAAATCTTGGTTTTGCCTATTCCCAGTATTTTCTCATTTTGAGATAGTTTCTTCTTAGGGCCAGCCAGATACTTCAGCATATTAAAGTGCCTGTTCAGACAGAAGCAGGGACCAGGGTTTGATCCCCAGTGTGCTGTGTATATACACCTGTAATCCCAGCACTTGGAAGGCTCAGAACAGGATCACTACAAGTCTGATCTGTGTAATGAGACCCTCTAGGCCCTTTACTAAATACATTTTTTTTATAAAAAGTTTTAAGAACTTTACAGTACATAGAGAATATATTCCAATGGTATTTTTTAATAATGAGTTCTAAGAATAGACTGCTTAAGAACCTATAACAGTGTAATACTTTAGTGTTTAATGGAAACAAAATTCAGTGTTTCTTTTCATACCCTAACAACATACTGTAAGCAATCACAACCTAGGAAAGAAAATAACATGACTATGTGGTTAAAAGAAAGCAGTGAGGCATTGTGTTTAGGTAAAAAAGATAAATCAGAAGGTAGTTTGTTGACAGGTTGTGACAGTCTTGGTCACTCTTGAGAAAGTGGGAGCCTGTAAAATCTACTTACAAGTTCTGATGAGGCTTTGTGTGCTCAGGGCCTTTCCTGCCACTTTGATGCTGCTTTGTAAGACAGCAAAGTCTTACAAAGGTAGAAACAAAATACAAATTTGTATAGCCTGGGCAGAGGAGATAGTTCTGCAGTCTTAAGTGTCTACCTGGCAAGTGCAAGGACTGGGGTTTGATCCTCATACCACAGGCCATGCTGACCCTTCCCTGGGTGTGCTGCGCAGAGCAAGCCACTCAAACTGGGCTCAGTGGCTCACACCTGTATTCCCACCAATGGGAGGATGAAACAAGAGGGTCAGTACAAGTCCGACCTGCGTGGTAAGGCCCTGTATTCCATAGGACTGGCAATGTCAGAAATTGTTGTCTTGAGTATTTACAGCTCAGCATATTAATGTGGCTTTACTTTTTATACCTCATTTTTATACTTTTCTGTTGAATGGTTAAGACCAAGATAAAGCAAGACCTATCTAACAAGAAATGTAACTTTTGTGTCTGACAAGGTCAGTCTAATCCCCTTTACACTGAAACCCTGTACCACAGTTTATAGATCCTTTGTCAGTGTCAGCTATGTGAATGGGCCATTGCCTGACCAATTTGCTCTCTGTAAAAGCCTTACTATTATATACTTACTGGGCTGTATTGGAATATTTTGCTGAATTCATACACCTATAATATTTAAATGGCAATGGAATAACCATGTCTGACAAAACTAAACAAAAAACGGGGATACAAATGAAGGACCATATTATATCTGTATATACAAAATAGGATACGTATACAGCTACTTTCTCTTAATTCAGTGAGAAGAAAGATTTGTACTAATAGTGTTTGAACAGGATATCATGTCTGTGTGTTGTACTATGAATAATCACTAAGAAGACAATGATATATATGTAATGTATTAATTATTGAAACTGTCTTACTAATCGAGTTTCAAACCCTCATCACTATTTGTTTCTCAATGAAATTATTAAAAAAATAAAGAACAGCATATAAAAGTAAAAAAAAATACATAAATAAAAAAATAAGATTGAAAACAAATTTGGATAGCCAAAGTAATGAGGGTTCTTCAGTTTATAGAGAGGAAAACTAGTAATCTGTGATTTGCTACAGAAGGAAAGGCTGGGTTAGTTAGCTTAGTATTCAAATATGAGCTTAGTCCTAGAATCATTCTCCAGACTCCACTCTAGTGCTCCATCACACATGTACTCAAGGAAGGAACTAGAATATGAGGTTAGAAACAAAACCACATTATGAAGACTGAATTAAAATTTCTCTTGTTTACATTCAGCAGCATAGGATCAGAGATCATGAAATTTATATCCTCTTACCTGATAATTAATATGGCTCTATCTGGTTATTGAGAGCTATTTTTTTAACACTTGATTTTTGATTCCTTTTGTTTTGCTGGCAGTATTTTCCACAGAAAGCCAAAACTTGCAAGTATTTCCTGGATTTTGTTATTTTATGATCCTTTCACTCGTTAAACAAGTGTCTGTCTGTTTCAGTGTCTCTGTGTAGGGTCTCACTATGCAGCCCAGACTCATAGTGATCCTCTAGGTTTCTGCCTGCCCAGTGCTGGGATTTTAGGGGTGCACCACCACGTACAGACTCCATCACCAGCTCAGCGTGCCCAAGTGAGGAGCCAGCACGGCATGAGGTGCCAGGGATTGAACTCTGGCCCATGAACTTACTTAAGCTCCTAAACTATTTTTTTAATCTTTTAGGCTTTTGAACACCTACAACAATTAGAATTAGTAAAGCCTGTGGAAAGAACTTCAGTAAATTCGCAGAGAGAGTACCAGCTGATGAAACTACTTTTGGATAATACGCAAATCATGAATGCTCTGCAGAAATACCCTAACTGCCCTACAGACGTGAGACAGTGGGCAACCTCCTCACTAAGCTGGCTATGAGCACCATTTCTTTCTTGACATTTCAGAAATGATTCACTAAAGACCTTAAAGCTGTTCTCCTTTGCAAGATATTACAGCATTATATTTGTAAACATTTTTTAATTTATGAGAAACTGTTGCATGTGTATCCTGTCTCACCTTTAAGTCACAAGCAGTTACATGATTTATACTTCTGGTCATTAACTTAGACTGTAGTTCAGAAGAATGAAATGTGACTGTTTCAGAGATTAAACCATTTTTTTAAATATTTGTATTTATGTGGTCCATTTGAAGAGTTCATTTCAGCCAAGCAACAAGTTATTTTTACAAATCCTAATGTAAGCAGTAAAAAAACAGTGTTAAGAATGGAGGTGTGGTAAGTAATCTTTTGGTTGTAATGGGGTGATTTTGTTCTGTTTTCCTTTGCACATCTCAGTTCTCCCAGATCCTGTGTCTTGTAGTGGAGGCAGGAAGATGTGTCATGTGGGAGAAAAAGGCCAAGGAGCTGGAACATTTCTATACTTATCAAAATGGGACACTTATAGTACCTGTATCAGAATAAAATTCTTGTGGGATTATTTTTAAACTTAGGTTCTTGAGCCTGCTTTGGTCCAGAAATCAAAATCTGCCTTAACAGGTACTTTCAGAAATTCCTGGAAAACCACTCCTTTCGCAGTGTCTGCTGAGTACTTGTATCAGAAAATAATATTAATATAGGGGCAGGGGAGATGGCTCAGTAGATTAAGTGCTTCCCTGGCAAGCACAAAGGTTGGAGTTCAATCCCCAGTTCCACCTAAAACAAAAAAGGAATATAGAAATGTCAAAGTATCACCTTAAAATTGAAGGACCTACAAATACAACTATGTGTTTAAAATGAAATTTAATCTTCACTCATTGACAGTTCAGGAGTACTTGCTGCATATTGTATCATACGTTGTTTAGAAAAGACAGAATCTCTGTCCTTTTGTAATACACTTGTGTCAGAAGCGCCCTGTGGCTAAAGTAGTGTTGTTTACAGTTTAGAAAACTAACACAGTAGTGCCATTGTCCAGAATCACAGGTTTAGAATGACTGACCATAGAATTCAACTCAGTTTTAGAATTTTTGTTTTTGGGATGCTGGGGATTGAATATGTCCAAGTGTTCTGCACTAACCTACATCCCTAGCTCTCCGCTCAAGTTTTACCTGATACTAAGCCCATGCTGTTAAGAACTAAAATGCTACATTGCCCTTGCCAAGTACTTCTACTGTAAAGAGTTGTTCTAGCTTTTAAGAAGTTTTGGAAATACGGTGGTGTATGAATGTAGCACTTCAGTAGTAACAACCTATTTTGCATACCTTCCCCACAAAAAATTAAGTCTTGTTCCAAATCTTCAGATCACCATTGTTTACATATTAGCATTCTCTCATTGAGGCTAGGGCTTATATCTTGGCTCTAAATCCTAGTCCACATATTTGTACAGGCTCTTTTGTCAAAATAGTTAACCTAATTTATAAGGTAAAAGTCATTTCATTAGTTTCTTACTCTTTAAAGTGGACCATACTTTACTAACAAATTCAGAAATTGTTTTTAAAGAAGAAAACTGTAGCTCAAATGTTAAAATTCTTTCTCCTAGTAGTAGTAAGTGATGCTACCATGTTAAGATGCCACTTAAAATCTAACTCCTAAAATACATTTCTGTGACTACATAAGAACTATAGACGATCTATCAAGTAGCTGTAAAAGTTAAAATAACTTAAGTGGCAAAGTCGGTTATCCTTTTTGGGGATTGTAATAGGAAAGTTATAAAACAAAGGACAAAATAGGTTAATAAAAATAAGGATATGCCTACATGAAAAGGCATTTGGGGGGGGGGGGCGGTGAAGTGGGAATTAAGTTCCCAAATATAGAGAAGCTAAAATATATTGACAAATTTTTTAAATTAACTTCATATAAATTGCATAAACTATTAAGTAAAATCAAAACTCAAAACCTGAAAAAATTCATATGCATGGCTTAAAAGATACTTCTCTTCATCTGCTATTGAAGTACAGCCAAAAACAAAAATCTGTATGCTCTCCTGGGTTATCAGACTGAAAACAAATGAAGTCAGAGTGCTCTTTTTTTTTTTTTTTTGTAAAACCTGAATTCCAAGTGGCCCAACAAAACTTAGAATCTTGCTGAAAATACCTGTCTAGTTGGTGTGCATGCACATGGCTGGGAAATTAAGAGTCTGTTGAAAGTGAAGCTGTATCATAATGGTAATAGAAACAGTATTTTGAGAACAGGCTGTAGAAAAGCAGTCTTTCAGTACAGATTCCATGCTCATTCCACAGATTCCATGCTCATTTCATCAGTTGAAATAATCCCAGTGCTACCCTTTCCTTAACCTTTGTCATAGTCCTGAAAAAAACTGAGAACCCACTGGCATGAAGTGTGACCCAGTGCCAACAAGCCTCTGGCCTCTTCTAATACTGACAGAACCAACATATCCCTGGGTGACAATTCTGCTCAGACAGCAAAGGGAGGAAATGTCATAAGGAAGAAGCCTCCCTCTTTCGCCACTATCCCCATTCTTGCAAATCTCAAGATGGAAGCCTCACAAATTATAAAGCCGCCATTCCCTCAAAAACATATACTAAAAAAAACTGCATATGCAAATTATACAATATTCATTTTTTTATTTAACTTGAGGATGGAATGGGGATAGCATACATTTTATTTATACAATATTTAACAATCACTTATCCAAGGTGGGGGGGTCTCATGGGAGTTTTTTTGTTTTTTGTTTTTTTAGCTTTCTGTTAAATACTTGCAGAAAAAAAATAGCAAGTACGATTTGACAGTAGTACAACAATCTGTGCCCAAAAGACTGACAGGAAATACAGAATAAAGCTAAAATAACTGCTTACCAATATCTTGAGAGGTAACAAATAGGATATGGATTGAGACTGCATAAAAAACATACTGCTGGTTGAATATCTGAGGTAAATGATGTTCAATCAAGATGCTACTTGTATCATTTTGCCCATAAATTGTAAATAATTTTATGCACATTATACCAAATGTTCCTAAAAAGTAATTTTTCAAAAAAGTAAAAAAGAGAAACTGGAAAATATTTGTGATGAAACCTTTTTTTTAAAAAAATAGTAATCAGTTTATTCCACTAAACTACCATCTGGCCAGTGGTTTTTCTCAACCACCTGCATTTTAGATAATGTAACTTACTCAGGAGTGAGGAAGGGGTGGGAGAGACTTCTTAAAAATTTTGTGATTACAGTTCTATTTTTAAATCCCAAAGAAGTCAGGTTTTTTTCCTGATTGTATTTTATCACCATGAAAGATTCTACAAGTTCATGGGAACAACAATTGTGAGGCACAGTCTCTTCTGGAATTCACAAGGTACCTGTAATGAATATTCAAACAAGAATCACACATTACATGCTAAAACCTTCCTAGCATCTAAAATACATATAAGATCTGTGCAGGGCATGGACTTTGAATAAAGCCAAACACTAGTTAATCCATCAGTCCTATGGCAGTTGATCATAAAGCATTTTTTAACATGGGAGATTTGGGCAAGGTAGAAAATATAAGAGCAGCAGTTCTGGCAGGTATCAGAAAGGCAAAGGACAAGACAAGTCATGAGGAGCACCATACACAAGGAAAATTCACTGGGGTCCTTCCCCAGAACAGAAATCTCAATCTTGCTCAATTTGTTGATCTTTTCTCCAGTATCCCTAGCTCACACTCTGGGCTAACTTGCCCACTCTGCATGGACTGTAAACCAAATACTAAAATGCCCTGCAAAAGAAAGATTTAACAAGACTAGGTATCAGAACAGTTAGTCACTAGAACATTCTTATTTTACTGCTTATAAAAGATTTCTCTATCTCAAAAGGATACAGGTTTTAAAATTGGTTAGCTAGAGTTAAATAGAACACCCCGAATTTCTAAAAATGTTTCCTAACATGAAGAAAAACATACTGTAAATAACTAGTCTTATAAAAATTCATCTCTAGTGGTCTTATAAGCCAAACATTCATAATATCCCTCATTTATTTTTCTATTTTTTAACTTTAATGAGGGTTAAGTGTTTGTGACAAGCAGAAATTTGTCTTTAGGAGATTAACAATTTTCCTCTACACATTGTGTTTTGCCCTGGATTGGTTTCCAAATGTAAGCAACACAAAAAAACAGTACTTTTTGAAATTAAAGTGCTAAAAACTGAAATGAAAACTTAGGGGAATACAAGACCATGGATACACATGACAAAGAGCACAAACAGTTGTGTATGGTATGTGGCACACAGACAAAAATGCTGTTTACTCTCAGTCACCTCCTTGTTTGGAGTCTGTTGACCTATGTATTGTTTATAAATAACAATTTTACCATTGATTTAGAGTACATATGTAGTGTACTGTATAAATAACCATTTGAATACAACACATTTGCAGAGCGCTTAATAACAAGTAAAAAAATCTGATTACAAAATGCAGATTTTAAAATGACCTGAAAAAAAAAGTACAAAGTATAATACTAGCTATCGATCAGTGAGTAATCTAGAAATCCAGTAAGTTAATGTTCTCTTGTACTTTGGCCTGTACAAATTTGAGAAGGAATCCAATTATATTCTAATGTTATGTTTTGAGAAGCACTTTGGTACCCACCATCAATTCCATTTCCTTAGCAAGGATAAGGTATGAACTATCCTACATTAATATCAAAGTTACTTCTGAAAGCAATTTTGGGGAAGAACCAAGGCTGCTACCTGTATCAACACTGGTTACCTCTAAATGTCATTGCGTATTTTAAATTAAAACTTTAACTTGTTATCCCTGATTTGTTTTAAAGCAGTAACATCTTAATCTGTGCTTAAAGATTAATAATTACTATCCTAAGATAATTCTTTACAAATCCCAGACATCAAATACTACTCTCACAAGATGGCACCAAGCAGAAGTGATGAAATTACAAATCTCAAAACAGTGAGGAGTTCTGCGTAATGACACTTCCTGAGGTGATCCTAAAACAGTGATAAAGAATGTTCCACACACTGGTGAAAAAATGTACTAAAATTTTACATATATAAATAGGAAAAAAGGTTAAAAAGATAAAATGAAGAGCTTTCCAGTGTCATAGCTCACTTAAAAAAAAAAAAACTGAAATCATGCTTTAATGTTTTAAATATTCCCTCAACACAGCACACCTGAAAAGAAGTTAAGTATGCAATATTTTGGGACCTGGGTAAGAAGCTTTAGAAATATGTAAATGGGGAAATACACCACTTGTTTAAAAAAAATTTTTTTTCTCCTTAAATTATAAGCCAGCACAAGAAAAGCTAAAACACTGCTTCACGAATGGCCACTTAATATTGGCACTAAGCATAGTTTACCATTTTTTCTTAAATAACACAGTGAATTTGTAATACCTTGTTACAAAACATGGATCAATTTATTCAAATTCGTTAGTGTTTTCAATTTCATAATTTAGCAACCGTGGAACTGAGGTATACCTTGTTGAGAGGGAGGTTAAAGTAATGCTTGGAAGCCTCTTTACTGTACCCCACTTGATGACTCTATGTACACAGAACAGCAGCACACTAAACATTCACAAGCTGTGTCATATTGGCATTACAATAGTAATTTATAGAAACAACAACAGCAAATGCAATAAAAACAAGTTACCCTTTTAAAATCTGAAATGAAAAGTTTTTGATTTAAAAAAAAAAATAGCAGTAGTTCATTTAAGGAATTAGTGTCTTCTGACAGACATTAAGAAATCTGATGTCAGCTTTCCAACACTTGATTAGCCAGGTCCAAAAGATCCTTGATTTGGAGAGGGCCACATTCTTCATGTACATGTTTTCAAAAGTTTTGTTACAGAGTCTGCCACTTTCTCTTAGTCTCGTCGAGTCCTTCACATCTGTGCTGCAGGCAATGCAGTAAGTCTCCCCACGCCACACTTTTCAACAAGGGGCTGCTTGCTTCCATTTCCAGGAGGCCTCCTACTCATTTCACACCAAAAATAAACTGTAAGCAGTTCCCTTAGCTTAGCAGCTCCAGTTCAGAGTCCCATTTCTCAGTGTGTACAAATGGTGCAACCATCATAGACTAGATTCTTTGGGAGGAAAGTCAACATTTGTCACCATAGTGACGACTGTTACAATGTCCTCTGTGGTAATGATATTTGTTAGTCTCTGCATCTGGGTAATTCTTTCACCTACACATCCAGCTGATAACCTGGCTTCTGCATCATGATCCCAACATTCTTCTATCGTTTCACAGAGCATTGCCATTCCCTAGGAGGAGAAAAACAGTCAAACACTCCAGCAAGTTTTGTGGACAAAGAAGTTTCAAGATTAGCAAATTTTCATACTCTCTCAATATTCACTTTGAGTATCATGCAAGACCATGAAGAAAAGCATAAAAGTTAATTTTTCTTAATGCACTGAAGACTTGCTGTAGCATTTTTTTCCAAAAATGCCTAGCCGTTCATAAACTAACCTTTCAATAGAAACGTAGAATTGGGCTCAAAACCAACACTGATGCAAAGTACCACTGCTTTTCAGTTTTACTTAGTAACACCATTTTTATCTAACAACCAAATATAGGATTGAAGACCATCCTTTAGGATTCTCTACCAGATTTTATCCATGTTTCTAGTTATACTTAGACCAAAACTACACAATACTCTATCCTCTAATCTTAAGAATTCATAATTTCATTTATTCACAATTTTATGACAAAATTAAAAGGCAAAAGTATTCCTCTGAAGAGGAGAAAACTTTTTGCTTAGTAAGTTTAGAAATGGAATCATGTTGGAAGATAGTGATCCACAAGGCAACAGCTATGCAGAGGCTCTGCACCAGGCATTTCTTTTCATACAAAGCTTTCTAAAGCAGATACCCACCTGCACAGGACCACTGAGGGGACAGTCTTGACTTCACTCTCCCTGCTGTGAAGCCCTAATGCTCCTGGCCTCTAGCACTTGTACAGAATACCTGTGCGAAAATCACCTTAAGTGTGCAGAGAATGATTCAATCCTCTAAAGAATGCTTTATTGGAATTGCAAACGAAAAGCTAACTGTATAACTTACAGCATGTTTCTGCCAATAATCTCTTAAAACAGGCCTCTTTTTTTTATGCACAACAACTTCCTGCATGTCTTCAAGAGATGGATGCTGGCCAATTTCCTCTTCAAATGGCAACATGTACTCATCTACAGGTCCTGAAATGTAAAAAAGGAAAAAAGTCATTTCAATTAAAATCTTCCTGACTTCCAAACTGGTATAAACTGTCTAGAATACACCATTTTGCCTTTTTCCAACTCATATGCTATGACACAAAAGAGACTAGTTATACCTACACCGCCGTGTAATGAGATCATATCCGAAATCCAAAGGTTTATGACTTAACACTGTTAGGAGCTTTCCTATCTACTTTATGTGGACTGTTTGTAACCCTGTGGATATGGGGCAGAGGAACAATCAGTGCTTGAAAATCAAGAATATTCCTCTTTAACCTTGCAATTCCAATGAGAAAGTTAGTAGTGCTATTTCTACCTATGAAGACTGGGTTCAGTCTATTGCAATCGTCTTCATTCTATGGCATATTCAAACCTCTCAAATGTCCCACATGAGGAATTAATGCACCTCACAATCATACCTCTTTTTTTTGGGTACCTCTTCTTGCCCTCTTACAAAAACTACTAAAAGTACACCTGGTTATTTTCAAAAATCACAAACATACTCTTCACCAGGGTTTTCAAGTCAGAACATCCTTCACAGATAAAATTATTCAACAATATAAATGCTTTTTTCTTATTCAAGTAGAAAAATGCATATAGGAGTTATAACTAGTAATTGATGAGCACCTATCTTGAACAGGAATGTACATGTATTTCTCTTTACAATGGGAAGACAGCATGAAGCTCAGAAAGCTACTGAATTTTGTACAAGAGCATATAGCTATTACTGTGTAGACTTGGAAGTTTTGAATCCATCAAATCTATGCTTTCACCTTAACAAAAACAGGTCACTGGTGAGCAATTTCATTGACCAAAGGTGTTGTATACACAGATCTAAGACTCCTGTAAGGCCATGAAATGCACCAAGTACACCTAGATAATAAATCAGGAAAATGTAATTAACTCTGCAAACTTGATGGTTGAACAGTCTCTGTTTGAGAGCAATGACACTAAGGTGCCTACTCTTGTGTGCTCTTGTGCTGATATCAGCTAGTGGTAGCTCGTAAAAACAAAACGTAGACTCTCAAATCTCAACCCAGACTACTGGGTCAGAATTTTGATTTTAACAAAATTCCCAAAGGTTTACTATGCACTACTTTGAAAATTAATTAGGTGACATGTTAACTATCAATAACTAACCACCAACAAATTTAAAAGCACCCACTTTAGCAGTGTCATTCACATTGTCCCTTTAATCTCCAATTTCTGACTTAGAAGAAAAATCTGTTTTATATACAAAGCATTTAAGACAAGTCAGCATCCTATCCTTTTATTTTTCCATAAAAACTTCCCTAATAATCCCTCCACCACTTAAGAAACACGTTTTTTCAGGGCCAGAGAGATAGCTCAGGGGACTAAGAGCCTGCTTTGGCAAGTGCAGGAGGCAGGGTTCAATTCCCAGCACCACATGCCACATTGGCCCCTTCCCTGGGGATGCTGAGCCAGCAACCGAGACTGGGTGTGGTTGCACACGCCTGTGATTCTAGCACCGGAGAGGCTGAAAACAGGAGGATCAGTGTAAGTTCCAGAAAAAAGTACAAAATAAACTATAATCTCCCATAACATTCTTTTATGGCTCAGGTACTACTTCATCCAAAACATGTAATGAATGTCTACATACCAGGTATTTACACTAGATAATTCACATGTCCTCCTACAGTTAATTGTCCAGAGTATACTTTTTTGCTTTAACTGTTTTATCATTTGAGAACAGGGCCTTGTGTCCCCTATAGAACGTAATCCAATGCTTTTCTATGGAGAATTCATATTAAAGTTATTCAACGTATCTTCTATAATATCTGCCATCTGACCCACTTCTGCTTCAAAAATGCACATAATCAATGTAATATATCTTCCATTTCACACAGCTTACTGAGCTTCAATTATTTCCAAATTCCTATAAGCTTCATTAGGTTCTGAATCCACTCTCAAGCTGTATCTCCAATCCTGGACGAATAAATAGCTGCCCATTTCTGAAGACTGAGCTAGAATTCCCTTTAAGATAAGTTAGCTATATCTTTTAATACTCAACATAATTTCTTCTATGCTCTTTGACAATCACACAAAGTTTAAAGCAAATTGAAATCTAAAAAAACACTAGATCAAGCTTATTTACATTTGTTCAGGAGACTAACAGGTAGTTTGCCTTAACCCCCCAAAAAGTTGCAACACATATGGAGGAACACAAAAGACAAAGTACCTGTAACACGATACAGACTTATGCAGGTTTATAATCAATAAGTGCACACATGTATATGACAAAAACTTGGATAAACAGTAACCCTTTAGAACCAAAGGAAGGTGGTAGAGAAAGTAACTAGTACTCACAGTAACCTTTAGGAAGGTGAAACACTGCTTTGGGAAGGCTGAATGTAATCTACAACACACTGAAGTACATAGTCAGAGTTTCGTGTCTGACCTGGCTACTTGCATGCATGTGGGCACTAACCCAATGCTGAACATCTCAGCCTAACTGTCTCAGAAGGCAAAGTCCATCCTACTTTTCACACAGCTCATATTACCTAAAGAGTCGACCGAACGACAAGATATAACAAAGTGGCCTTCCTTACCCCTCGTGCCCCATGTTCTGTGCTCCCCAGCCCCATGTTCTGTGCTCCCCAGCCTCTTCCATGTTTACTACCACCTCCTGAAGTGTATTAAAAAGGAACTGCACTTTATTACCATTCAGTGTAATGTCTCTTAATAAATGATATATATGTTTTTTAGCCAATATTTTTTCCTTACCATCTGCAGCAGTACATCGAGAAGCCAGTTCCCACAGGACTAATCCCATGGCATACATATCTATCCTCAAAAATGCATCCCTTTGGAAGTTTATAGCACCCTCTAAAACCTCTGGGGCCATATATCTCCGGGTACCAACCTGAAAAACATTTTTGAAAGCATGAAGTACTATTCATTAACTGTATGAAGTAACATTATGAGTCTGTAAAAAGAATGAAAGCCAAATATGGTCTACTATCAGGGTACAATGACTGAATTATGACCATCAGACTATAAGGTATAGACAGATTATGTCTCGTACACTGACATATATCCACATTATGGTACTAGAGGCATAGAGTCCCAGCCCCACCAAAGTAGTCACAAGGAACTGAGCAGCGACTGCTGAGAGGATAGAATAGAGAAAACAGCATACTTTTCCACTGTACCTTTGCATTCTGTTCTGTTTGGAATATATCCTTAAAAAGCTTTTTGCAAGGGCTTTACTATTTATAAGATGTTTTACGGGAATTAGCTAAGTAAAAGATGGATAAATAAATCTATTTTTATAGCATAGTCTGTGTATTTATTAACTCATAAATTCTGTCCTAGAGTCCCTCTTTTATTTAGTATCTGTCCCCAACAATTTGGTATTTCTTAGCACCATGACTATGGCAACCAACTTAGTATATCTAGCTTTGGCTGCTACTTGACAGCCTTCTTCCGTGAATGTGTAGAACAATCTTTTATGTGAGCTATCTGAATAGGCCACATGTATACACTTGAGTCTCAGCAGACTTATAGAGCACCTTTGATATTGGTTATTCCCAAAAAGAACTCCCCTCCTTATGTGACTATGAGCTCTATACCTGAAGGCAGGAAATTATATGCCCCCAAACTGAAGAAAAAAATACATGTATGTTTAAAAAAAAATAAGAACATAGAAAAGTACAATACATAGTGTAAAAGGGAAAGAATCTGTTCTATGGGAAGGAAAAACTAGGAAGAGAAAGAAGACAAAACAAAGACAAAAAAATACATATTTATGTATATATGGAGAATAGTTTGGATAATTATACTGCTGATTTCTTCTGGTCTTTATCTTTTTATTCTTTTTCTTTTAAACTCCTTCTTTTAACTTTTATTTGTATTATCTTCTTTTTTTTTCCCCTTAATCATTTTACTGGTTTATATCCGTTAACTTAAACAACTAATTTGAAGATAACATCATGCACACACTAATTTGAAGATAACACAGCACCCACTGTTGAATTCCTATTACTTTGTTTGATGAAATTTTGTAGTTTCTAATGCTTTCTTACTATTCTGTTTTTCAAAAAAACAAGGACATTACTATAACTCTGAACCTTAAGTTTGTACTTACATTGCAATATAGAAAGAAAAAAGTAGCTCTACTTTGAATTTTAATTTGCGTCTGTCTCTTAAAAGAACTTTTTCTCTTAAATATGTGCTATCCAAAGAATGTCTTTTATATGGCTCATCTATGTTTTTAAACTGAAATGATCACTTCTATAAATTGATGTTGGAGGTAAAAGGGGTTTTGTTTCTTCAAAGGTTCTTTCTTTGCAACACATAAAGTATGCAATGACATGTAAGTACCTTCAGCTTTGTAATTTTCTAGCCCATGATATCTGAAGTCAAGGAGCCACTGTTATTTTCACTTAGTCATATAACTTAATTGTAAAAGTGTTAATAACATGAATGAGTGCCAGTATATTTGCTAAAAAATATAGAAGTTAACAAGGTAAGAGATGAAACTGTTGCCAAACAAAAGCATGCAGAACTTCATGCCCACCTTCCCACCCATTCTCCATCTTGGCAGTGCCTCCATTTGTGAACAGAGTTAATGCCATTATTTCCTAGAACTCTGTACTACTGACAATGACCCTAAACTAAATTCTTAAACTGTTAATGAATTTTGGCATGATTATTTATAACCTAGGGATCAAAAAGATATGCTAGAAGAAAAACCAAGCTAAGAGTTACCTGACCAAGTTGCATAATTTCACAGCCAATAAATCACCTTGTTTTGTAGGAATTATGCCTTTTTGGGTCAAACTAGTTTTACCGATTAAAAGGTTATATTGTAGGAATGAAAGCACTTTTCCTAGCCTCACAGTTTGTCCTTCTCTAAAGGCCCACTGAAAAAATCTGGATTTTATTTTATTTTATTTATTTATTTATTTATTTTTGGTGCAGGGTCTCACTATGCATGCAGCTCACATTCATAGCGATCTTCCTGCTTTTTGCCTCCCATGTGCTGGGATTACAGGAGCCCGCCACCACGCCCGGATTGCATCGCCAGCTCAGCGCACCCGAAGGCGGGGCTGAGTTAAATATCTCATGCAGGGCTTTTTCTAGGGCTGTGAATTCTGAAGACAATTCAGAAAGAAAGCCAACAAGCTGATTAAAGAGTTAATAAAGCAGCACAGAGCCAGAAGCAAGTAATCAACTGTTTGAAAAAAATAAGGGTATTTTAATATAGTGCAGCCAAAATAGTGACCGACAATCCTTTCCTTCCTGAGATGAGGAAAGAAGTAGCAAAAACTTCCTAAGAATGAAGTTTTCTGTTACCTGTTTTTTTTTTTGAAAAGAATCCTAAAATATCTAATGATGTTATATGAAGTGGTTATTTTATATAACTTGAGTCCTCTACCACTATATGAAATTATCTTTTAAGAAAAGTATAAAACATGGACTCTTGAGTAGATGTTAATTAGTAATCACCACCACCATCACCATTTCAGACCAAATCATTCCTGATTCCTGACAGACAGTCTAAAAAAATAGAGCTTATTTTTATTATCCTCCTTACCTGTCCATGGGTATCACCTGCAGATTTGCCAGCCTCAAACTTTAAAGCCAACCCAAAGTCAGCAATACAAGCTGTCAGATTGTTTTTCAACAACACATTTTTACTTTTGATGTCCCTTTCAAACAGAAAGATAAAGGATTAAATTAAAGCAGGTTATCTTTCAGGAATGTTTACTGAAAGTAGAAAAGAGAACATGCTATAGTTACTTTAAAATATGAAATGTAAAAAAACGGGAAACAAAGCTTAGGCAGAGCACACAAGCAGAGTGACAAACTCCCATTCGTAATGTGCACAAGTAAGACTCTCCATAACTGTTTTATGAAGAACTGCCATTCCAAAAACACATTATCTGTCACTCTCAATACATGTTATCTGTGTCACTCCCACATAGCAATCACAAAATTTCTGTTTTTTAAGAGAACACTTCAGCATTTATAGTTGAGACTCCCACAGAAAATTAAATTTTCAAAAAATGAAGTCTTTTCTAAAATACCTGAATGGGTGTCTTTTGTCCATTGACATAGACCTACATATTAAAATGTCCCTTACCACAAAGGGTCATATGACCTGGTGGTAGAGTATACCTAGCAATATATAATGCAAAGTTTTTACCTTACACATATACTGTTCAAGCTGTATCCCAGTGTTCTGAATAGGATAACTGTTTTAAGGTAGCAAAATACTATCCTCTACACACTTGCCTAAACCAGTTCATGCCAGAAATTACTGTATGCCAACTAATTACAACTGTGCCAAGACACACAGTTACATTTATGTGTACAGTCACAGAGAGCAAGAAGAGGGACAGGAAAACAGAAATGCTCCAAAAACCACGGTCTCAAAAGATTTTCAGAGCCCCTACTCTTAACACCTTACTTTGCATGTAGCAGAATGCAGAAGATTAATTTCTTATTAGAAGACAGATTGCATGTAGGAAAGTGAGAATATATAGTTAGGGGGCTATTTCTGAAGCAGAAATCTTAACAGGTTTGCAGTGAGAATCTGCATATTTGAGGCAGATTTAAAGTAATGCCTCTTAACAACCTACAGCTATCAGACTGGCACTCAACTAAATACCTGTTCAAAGAATACACTAAAGCCTACTTATAAAACAAGCACTTTTAGAATGAATACAAAATTGGCAAATTGAATCTTATATCCAACAAAGTTAAATACATGGCAAGCTGAAACCATGTTTAGGGAACATTATTCCTTTTAGGAGGATGGCAACTATTGAAATCTAGGTACTATTTTTTCATTATGCAACTGTTTGAATGACACCATTCTGTCTAGCTCAGCTCAGGAAAAGAATACATGATCATTTAGAGAAATAAGAAAAAATAACCCTCAAGATTTCTGCTTAACTGTATCTCTGTAACTATTCATAGTTACCTTTAAGTAAATGATGTTTTAAGTTAAATTTCTTTTTCTTTTAGGTAAATAAAACATACTTTCAGAAATGAAAAATTAAATCATATGGACATGATTAAACTTATTAATGATGTTAACATTCACTTTCCATAATGCTTCAATCTCAAAGCTAATTTAAGAAACAAATGAAAATTTATCTACTTCCTGAAACATGACTAAACCATTAAAAAGAAAAATAATTTTCCCAAAGAGATTTAATAAGAGACTCTGAATTATACAGGAAAACAACATAAATTTTGCTCTACCTGTGAGATATTGCAGGTTTGTGGCCATCTTTCAGACCAGGTATATCTTCGTGTAAATATGCTAATCCTCTAGCCATAGTTTCTGCAATATGGCATAGTTCATTCCAAGAGACCACGTTAGCCTTAAGAAAGTCTGACAGTGAACCCTAAAGAAAAGAGCATAAGAAAAAACTTAAGCACAAGAAGTTATTAAAAAAAAGGTTGAAATTCCCTTCCAGTTCACATTAATAAACAAAGGAAAAACAGTGATCTTAAAAAGTTTGTTTATAAAAAGTCAATTTCCCACAACTTAAAAAGTAAAAAAAAAGAAAGGACTATTTGAAAAATTAGTTGTAGTAAAACTGTGTGTGTGTGTGTGTGTGTGTGTGTGTGTCCAGCTCAACCCACCCTGGGGGCAGTGCTTACCTAAGCAAGCTTGCCTAAGCTTTGGACCACTGGGCTACCTTGCCAGCCCTTATAGTAAAACTTATTTTTGGTTTCTTTTTGTTTTGTATTTTAGGGAAGGGTCTACAGGGTGTTTAGGGTCTCACTACTAGATGAGACTCATAGTGATCCACCTGTTTATAGTCTCTCAAAACCTAGAATTACAAGGCATGCACCACTACACCCACTCTTAAAGCGAATTTTTTGAAAGTGAAAATACACTGACTTTAGAGCTGCTACATTATAGAACTAAAATAACACATAATATGAGCAACCACTAATATAAACAATTTTCCTCTAGAGATTACTTAACCATCCTTATAGTTAAGATAAAGAGAAATTTAAGACCCACTTAATGATGAAACTAATCATTAAAAAAATACAATTTATTATTTCACTTATGTTACTTTCAAACAACTGAGAGTTGAGAGATGAAAACCAGCAAATGTGTTTTGGTGATAATAATCCTACAAGGCAGTGACAGATTACAGATTTTGACTTTCTATTTGTCATTAATCATTTAATGACATTACAATGTCATTAAAACATTATAAAACACAAAGTTCAACCTGGAGAACTGGTTCAAGAAATCAAAATAAGTCATACACCATGAACAAAAATTGCTAAGTACCATCTACACCAAGAATTTGAAAAAGACAATTACATAACAAAATCGGTATTTTCTACAATAGTTACAGAACAACTTGCTGCCTTTAGTCTTTAGTAAATTACCTTTGACACAGTCAAGAGTTATTTGTATTTTAGATTAAATAATAATCAACAATAATAACACACTATCTCCTGAAAAATAAGTCTGAAAGATTCACAGTCAATATTAGGGAGGTAGGCCAATTCTGATCTTACATATGATAGAGTTAAGTAGTTTTACCTTTTCATGAAATGCCGTAATTAGCCAAAGATCCACATCAACACTGGTGCCTCGTTTCTCTGCACCAATAAAC
>PVKA01011673.1:10303-60215 GCA_004027165.1 Ctenomys sociabilis | reverse complement strand
AGAAGAAGAAGAAGAAGAAGAAGAAGAAGAAGAAGAAGAAGAAGAAGAAGAAGAAGAAGAAGAAGAAGAAGAAGAAGAAGAAGAAGAAGAAGAAGAAGGGACATGAAGCACACATAAGCCAGGACAGTGACACATGGCTTCCCTTCACAATAGGGAAGGAGACAGAATTAGTAGCATTTTCTGGAAGTAAGGTGGTGAAGAAAGAAAACAGGCTATGCCTGTGGTCACTGGCCTGCATTGCAAAAGGATAGCTGCAGTTTAGAACAGGACACTGACATGTTGGAGATTGAATCTTTTTGCTCTGAAATAAAGGTGATTAGAAGAAATTGGAAAACATTTGTGCTGTATATCACAGTAGCATAAGTGAAAAATGACAGAAAATTAAAATAGTATTTCATAATCACTGATTTTTTAAAATGTATTCAGTATTGAGTCTAAAGGGTCTCATTTAGATCGGACTCATAGTGATCTTCCTATTTTCAGCCTTCCAAGTGCTGGGATTACAGGCTCGCCACCATGCCCAATCTCAATCACTGTCTCAGTGCTCCACAGGGGCCACGGCAGCACCTCATTTCGGGGATCGAATCCCAGTCCCTGTGTCTGCCTAAGCAGGCGCTTTATCATAATCACTGATATTGTTTACAGAAAAATAAGTGTGATGCATTTTTAAAATTAAATATTAATCCATTTGTTTTGGAAAATACTTATATCTAGCATTGCACACAACTTATTATATACATATAAGCTATACTGTACTTAAAGTAACAAGTTGAGGTGATTCAATTTCTATACCCATACAATGATCTGAAAAGAGATGCATGTATCAGCAGGCTGCAACCATGCAATCAGTATCCTCAACCTCAACGTGGTGAACTTTTTTTTTTTTTTTGAAGTACCAGGGATTGAACTCAGGATCCTGTGCTTGCTGGTCAAGTGCTTATTTTACTGAGCCACCTCCCTGCGTCCCAACAAGCTGAACTTTAACACGTATCGTGCATTAAAATCAGTTGTGGAAGACTTTTTAAATATAGATTCTGGGTCTCTCCATTAGAAATATTATGTTTGTTAACCCTGGCATGACTTTGGGATCTTTTTTTCAAAAATATACAAAGAGTGTATTAAAGTATAGTAGGGCAGGGAACATAAAAAGGGTGATCTTTTAATGAAAATTTAATGTATTATCAGCACGGCTACTATTGCCATTTATAACTGAGGGGTGACAGTACATGCAGGCATGAATGGGAAGGAAGAAGCCTGCCCCAGATACATACTGACTGGCTGCATGGCTCTGTCAGGGTGATCTTCGGCAGGTGCCCCGAGTGATCCACAGAATGTTACCTAGTGGTGGGTATGTTCAGGACAGTTGCGCTTGCTTGTCAGTCTGACTGCCTTGAGAGCTTGCCATGGAATTAGTAAAGCACACTTTACTAATTTACCAGGGCTGCCTATAGGGGCCCAGAAGAAGGGTTGGGGGAGCACACCTGATCCCCGGCTCCTTCCCGTCTGACACCACGCTCTGAGCCTCGCTGGGTACCCAGGTCCTTCCGTCACAAGGTGGCTCCCTAGGAGCTGAAGTGTCATGGAGCAGAACCTCAGGAATCATGAACCTAGTGAGCCTTTCCTCTTTAGAGCTCTGGCTATCAGCTGCTTGGTTTTGGAGATCAGAAAGTTTTCATATAAAGCTTTAAAATGATCATTGAAATTTAAAGCATAAAGACAATGATAGAACTGAAATACTCTCAGAATAGAAACACAAATCAATCAGATCACCTCATTTGATGAAATAATACTGCATAAACCTGTAAGCTTAGAATCTGAGGCACACTAAACACACACACACACACACACACACACACACACACACACACACACACACACGTACACCTCTTACAGCAACAGAAACAAAATGTATCATGAAATCATCATAAGTTCCGTGAATTAAGCAGAAATGAAGAGTCAGTTTGCTCATGTAAATGCATAATAACATTTTTCTGCCCTGTTTTATTCCAAAAGTGGCAACTTGCAAGCAAGTGGCAGGTGATACATCTCTTCCCAGACAGTGATCTGCAAGGGACCCCAGCAGGCAGATACCACCTCTGCAGGAGCCAGGAAGCCTTCTCTGTGAAGGCAGGAAGCACAAGACACAGGTAGAAAATTCTTTGTAATTTGAAAAATAAAGCCTGGAGTTCTTTAATACAGGTGTTTTTATAGACCACAATACAATGTTTTAGGAATAAATCTTGTGTAAGTTCTATGGAAGAGAAAAACACAGTTCAAGCAGTAACATTATAAAAAAAATTTGTTACTAACAATAAAGATGTGACATAAACTTGTACCAAACAAGCTAGGTAAGAAAATAATATTTTCAATCAAGGCCCTGTGATATCTTTCCTTGATATGTGTCCAGAGCTTCTGTTTTTATGTCCTAAAGGCAGATAGCTCCCACAATTATTTTAAGCCTGCATTAGATGTAGAATTTCATGGAGAAAATGGTTCTAATTGAACAGGCACACACACACAGGCCTGACCACAGTGTGCTGCTCACTGACATGGATGGGAATGCTGCAAGGTCTCCAAGTCCATGTTTACTTTCTTACAAGAGGATGTGAAAGTTTAATCTCTATTTCAGGACAGCAAACTGATGGCATCTGACTGAATGTGTGTAAATGTCTTAGACAATCTTTGGAGGCATTTTTATTTTATGCTCAGCTGCTTTAAATAAATGGAACAGATTTCATGATTCTCTGGATCCATTCACTCTCCCTCGGACCCTGAGGACTGGAGGTGATGGTCCTAGCTGGCAGTCTGTGGGCTGGCTCATGTGGCAGAGGCCTAGAAAATACTACAGCATCAAAAATGGCACCAAATGCTAGAATGGTGCAATTCTGTGCATGTTTCCTTATTTTCTCACATTATCCCAAGGGATCTCAGATCTTATCCTCTTCTCTCCCTTGCAGGAAAGTTATTAAAATGTAGAATGCAGAAAATTATTCTAAAATTTGCTAAATATAGAAGCTGATTCCTAACTTGTTAGAAGCTAAAATGTTGCAATCTTTCGCTCTTAATGAAGTCTTCTTTATAAAGAATCTCATATTTGAAAAGTACACAACTCTTGCCCTATATATTTTCATTTATTCATTTTTGAAATGAGTTAGTGATCATTGAAACTGGGCTGCAGTCTTTCTTCTTCAGAGGCAAACACAGGCTTTGTGTTTCTCCTTTCACTTCCTCACACATGTAGCCCGAATATCATCCTACTGCAGGCTATTCATGGCTAAAGTACATTTATATTTGCACTGTAAAGCTGAAGCTACAGCAGTTAATCTAAAAGGTCAGCTCGTGAAGGATTATCCAAGGCAAAGTGTAACATATAGGAGTTAAAGATCATGCCCTCCCTCCTGGATCCTCTGTCACAGCATGTTTACTGTCACCACAAGGCTGGACTCCAGGAGAAAGCATTATGAGACAGGCAGAGTTGCCAGCCCAGGTCAGGATCCAGCTCACCAGCTGTGTGTTCACAATAAGGCCACCCGCCTATTCAGTGCCACAATTTAATTGTAATACTAGGTCACACTGTTAGTGGCATTGGAAAGCCTCTTTGTTTTAGCAAAATAGCTTTCCACTAAATGTCTAAGCATGCTAACCATAATTTATTTTATTTATTTCATTTTACATTTTATGATATCTAGTGAGAGAGGTAAACAGTAAAGCTCACAATCCTTGCTTTCTGAATAAAGTAGATGTCAACATTAAAAAAGGCTATGTTACCAACTTCAAAATGAAAACAGAGCTCATAAGAATATTCAACCTTGATAAATCCTCTATCTTTATGGCTGTGTTTCAACTTGGAAGGATCTGATATCTATATTTATATGATATCTCTATATAGATATCTATCTATATATATTCAAATCTGTTTATTTGTATCAATATTGATTACCTTCCTATAAATCAGTTTATCTAGTGATATCATTATGAACATTAATATTACTTTTTCTAGGGATAGAGAGTGAAGGCAGCCAGGAAATGGAAAGAAGTTAGAGTTTAGGATTCAATAGAGCTGTGTGCCAACTCCTTACAATGAACATATTAGTTACATGACTGAGACACTTTTCTCTCATTCCCAAGACAAGCCCCCAACACCTAAAGTTAAAAGAGGAAATGTTTACTGTAGCTCACACTTTGTAGAGGTTTCAGTCCATGGCTGGCTGGCTCCAAAAAGCATGATACATGACAGAGGGGCAACTGTTGATGGTGGTGAAAGACATCAGAGCAACAAAAAAGGAGGGGGACCAAGCCTCTTTTTGTCCCTTACATTGCATGCAGGCTACCTGCCTAGAGTGGTGGAGCATTCACTCCCTTAATCCCAGCATTGAGCTAGGAGTCGATGACAAGTTCCAGAAGCCCACATCCATGACTACATGAGACTTTGAAGGAACATCTAGGTGCAGACCATACCACTGTATATCACAAATAGGTACTATAAAATAAATTTTATAATTAATATTTTTAAATGTTTCTCGAAGCAGAGGGAGGACACACCCAAAACATAGCACTCTACAACACTGAGGCAGGGCATTACAAGTTCTTGTCTAGGCCAGGTAACTAGTTATGCCCTGTCACAATATAAGCAAATAAAGGTTTGAGGATACAGCTCAGTACCAAGCATCTGGATTCAATCCCCAACAATGCAAGTGCACATCAGCATGGATATGCATACACCAGTGTGCACACACAGGCACACACACAAGCACATACACAGGCACACACAGAAACACACAGGCACACACAAACTCACACACAGGCACACACACAGGCAAAAATGAAAAAAATACTGTTGAAAATCATTTACTGAAAAAATTTCCTTTCAAAATTTTAAGGACTGGGGCCAAGGAGATGGCTCAGTGGAATAAGCGCTTCCCTGGCAAGTGCAAGGATGTGAGTTCAATCCCTGGTTCCGCCAAGAAAAACCAAAACAAACAAACAAAACCTATCCTTAATCAAAATTTTAAGGACAGTATATATGAAATATTTGTAATTATCTATGAAGACTGGACTACAAAAGTTTTTTGTCAAGTTGTACATTGTAAAATCTAACAGCAATAGATGGTTTGAGCTTGCTTGTAGCAGCTTACTTAGAACAGATTGATAACATTTTGGAAATTTTGCAAGATAGGTAGGTAGGTAGGTAGGTAGATAGATAGATAGATAGATAGATAGATAGATAGATAGATAGATAGATAGATAGATCTATCAGTAAAGCCTTAGATTATAAGTAACTTGTTCTGTGCTTTGTGAGATAAGCAAACATTTCTGACATAGTTTAAATTGATAAATGAGTGATGTTAAAGGAGTTCCACATGTTATGTGGTCACAATTGAGCTGATGGTTCGCTCTCTCTCTGTGTCTCTGTCTCTCTCTCTCTCCCTCCCTCTCTCTTCCTGTCTCTCATTCTCCTGTGTCTGTTCTCTCCCTGAGGTGATTGTGGATGATCATTTAGGAAAAGAAAGAGGCTGTGGATTTCTGTGCAGAGGAGAGAAGAAAAAGCTGGAGGAATCCCTCCCTTCAAGTGAGACTGAGGAGAGGTGTAAAATGAGAAAAATGGGGCAATTTTTGCTTTGTTTTGTGTAGTTTTAGTAAATCACTGCATAAACCCTGCTGTAGTAGTAAGAGTGATGAATCTACTTAATGACAATGCAATGTCACATTTCTGCGAAGTCCTCAAAAGGAGGCAAAGCCAGTGTCGTTGGACAGATTCCTAGTTAAAGTTTCATGAGAAGAGTCTGTTGGGCCAGTAGATAGCAGTGGCTCTGACAGGGCCTGTGAAAGTCATCCTGCACTGTGACCCTCCGCTCACTTGTCTCCTTCCTGCCAGCCACGCAGGCTCACAATTGTAACTACAGGCTAATTTTTCATTTCCTTTATATTTCATATTTTTGTAATTTTATTTTATGTTACCATATTTAATTATTTGCATATGAACATTTTGGGGTTGTAAAACAAATCATTTGAGTTCCATTATGTCTTCTGGGGAAATTCCCTTTGACATTCAGGTACTCATGGGTGTGTTTCTCAAACACGTTATCCTTCACAGACCATGCAAATACATGTTCAACTGATTGTATTACATCAAAATAAAGTAATAAGTGTAAAAAACTTAATATTTCCTAATTGCATGACTATATTTACTATTCTGTATGATCTTGAGGCTACTGACACTTAGCAATGCTATTAGTTTTTAAAATTTTTTAAAATGCATTTACCACAGGGTCTCATTACATAGGTTGGACTTGTAGTGATTCTCCTGTTTTTAGCCTCCAAATATTGGGATTATAGGCGCCTGCAACCATGCCCAGTCTCAATCACCATCTCATTGTGCCTGGGGGAGCAGAACAGTATGTCAGGGATTGAACCCTAGTCCCTGCACCTGCCTAAGTGGCCACTTTAGTCTACTGAGCTATCTGGAAGGTCATGATTTTGTTTTTAATTTTTAAGAGGAAAGAAAACCAAAAACAAATAATAAGAACCAAGACAAAACAAAGCAACAAGAAGAATATAAATGGCACAGAATTTCAAAAATAGAAAATTAACAATGGTTGTTATAGTGTGTATTGTTATCATCCAATTTATTGCTCAGATTTCCAGATATAGGCATGCAAGATTGATCAAGCACTTAAACGCTAACTCTTCCTTTCACTAAACGTTAATTTTTTTCCTTGCCTTTTTTGCTTTTTTAAAAATACATTTTAAAGAGAGTATAAAAATGAGAATATAAAACAATAACAATAATAAAATAATTTATTTTAAAGAGAGTATAAAATATAATAATAGATGAGCCATTGGAAATACTACACATTGAGGCTGGGGAGATAGCTCAGTGAAATAAGCACTTCCCTGGCAAGCACAAGGGCCTGGGTTCAATCCCTGGTTCTGCCAAAAAAAAAAAAAAAAAAAAAAAAAAAGAAGAAAGAAAGAAACAATACACATTTAAAGTACCAAGATGAAAGGTATTCAACCATGGTTGTTCTATCGCACCTTGCCGCCTTGAATGAAGTTGATCATCTTACAGTTATTATCATATAAAGTTGGTCAGAAATTCTAAGTAACATCTGTCACACAGCACCGTTCTCACCTGCCTGTGAGGAGATCGCAGGGGAGGCGGCAGTCAGCCTCGGGAGAGCGTTTACACCTGCACAAGCAGCAAGTTTTACAAGTCAGGTCCATGCCTATTGTTCCACTCATTGTTGACGCTGATTTTCAGTCAGGCACTCCTGGGCCAGCTGCCAGTCTTAATAAGAGAAGTCCTCCCACTCTTGTGAAAGATAAACAGCCACAACACAAGCTTATGACTAAAGCATACTGTATATGCCAACCTTTGGGAAGGAGTCTGTAAAACTCCAGTCTGGGCTTCAGCAAACCATGGAAATGGTATGATCCATTCCGAAGTGGGTTGTGTCTTTGTCTATTGAACTCCTCATAGGATGAAGGAATAAAAAATGATTCTTCTGCTATTTTGAAACCTATTTATCAAAGATCCTAAAATCATTGACAGAAGTGAAATTCTCTTTTTGATTCAACTTCATCTCACTCAGCAAGGGAAACAAAAATATCCATTAACCATTTTGTCACAACATTATTATCATCTGAACTCTATACTGCCCATGGGTAAAAGAGCAATCAAAAATCAAAAATCAACAAATTCCCTATTGGTGTAATCAATTAGTGTACTGAAGGTAGAATGGAGTATAATGGATATTTTATTATTTGTATAGTGTTTGTTTCACAAATTTTTATTGTGACACATAATAAACATCTATGTCTATACAGTAGTAGTTTGTTTTGTGTGCTCCAGTGTAATTAATTATTTCATCATACATTCTAAAACTGTGGGGCTCACCTCTCTGAGACTATTCCAAATATACTTAATTATGTGATCATTTTGCACTTAAAATAGGTACTAAAATATGTAAATGCCTTGTACAATTTGGAATTTTTTTTGCGTATATATTGTTTGTTTTAGTTACCAAGTAATTTATCAAATTGATTCTATATGAGTTGAATCTTTAATTCATGTCAAAGTTATTTGAATCTGAAATTGAAGTGTTACAAAATTTATGCAGAAAATCAGAGCCTGGTTATTATCCTGTCATGAAGCTACTATATTATAATTTTTAGAAAAAATTATTACTTAATTGATATAAACTTCAGTAATAATGGTCCAATTAGTCACAAAATTAGACCACTTTAGTTATACTACTTGGATTGATTTCATGTATGGAATTATCCAAAATCTGTTATCCTGTGTATTCAGTCCTTAATATGTAACACAGAATATATCAATAGCCCAGAAGTAACTTTTAATGTACACTTTACATAAAAACATATATGCTATCTTTTACCACAATTAGGAAGCAAATATTTGTTCCTCGTATTTTTCACAGTACAGCAAAACAAATCAAATCTCTTTAATAGCTTTTTGCTATAAAGACAGAATTATTTCCTCACCTGTTTAGGACTCCAGATGGAGTCAATAATTTTATATTCAGTGAAAGAAATGAAAGGAGACAGACTAGAATCTTAACCTGAATAACTCAGTGTTTTCAAAAGGCTTTCCTTTCTGCCTGAATCTACAGAGCCTGTGTGATGAGCACGGCAGTTGTTGAATGACTCCCTTGCAATCTGATTTGAGTGCACTGCTCCCTGGTGCATTTCAGAAATGAGGTTTCAAAGCTTTAATGAAAGAAAATTTCCATGCTCTCAACTCTAGCCACAGATGAAAAGTTGAAAAAAATTGAAACTAAAAACTACTCAGTAATGTATTGTTTAAATAAACTAAAACTAAAAATGTTCCAGCTATTTGGTAAAATCTGTATCTATGAAAAAAAAGAACAACGCCATGAATGGCTGTTGGGCTTGGCAGAGAAAACTGACAAAGAGGACGAGATACCTGGGGAGCCCAGACAACACAAATCAATGCATCAAATGAAGGGATAATTTTTCCCCCCAGCGGAGTACAACCTACAGAAATGATGATGAAAGACTTGATCTGCTGAGGTCCAAGCTTTGCTGCAGACTTGATCTAGGAGTTCATGTGAGCTCAAGGATTCTTGGAGAGCTGAGAAAGTAGAAGGGGTTCCTGCACATGCATCACTGCTGCTGGCCCCAAGCCCACCATAATTTGGAGCCCACCTCTGACTCTCCTGCTCTGCTCATATATAGCAGGACCATGCAGAATCTGATTGGAGCATTGTGTGTGTCTCCATATGGGAGGTGAGGGTCATGCAAAGGGTCCCATGTCACATCAATGGAGCACAGTATTGCTGCAAAGCAATACAAGGTGGGCCTGTGAAGAGATGAGGCTGCAAGCATGTGGTGGTCCCAAAAGAGAGTGTTGGGCTGGAAGAAATGATCGGTGCACAGGTCAGGAGCAGGAACAGAAGACTGAGACTTGCTGAACCCCAAGGCTGGTGACTATTTCAGCCCATAAATGAATCATCTTGGAAACATGAAAGGCTCTTATGCTCACGGGCCAAGATAATTAGTGGAAAGCTAAAAGGAGGACGCAGGCATCTATGTCCCTTCAGTTTTCCTATACCATTCAAATTAATCAAGGTGGAGATGGTATTAATGGAAACTAGGGGGATTTTTTCTTGATTGCACTTTGTAATCACCCCCAGAAATTTGTTTATGTATCTGTGTCTGTTTCTGCTCTAATGAGAACTCTAATGATGCAACCATAGGCTGGGAATGTTTGAAAGGCTGGACTTGGAAGTTTGCACCATATCACACCTCCACCTTTGCACTAAAGTAGTTCTGAGGTAAGGAAAACCTTGGCATGCTAAATTCAGTGGACTACTAGTGTTCATGAAAATGAGACTAATTTACTTCTTAAAATTTATTACACTTTTTCACATTGGAACTTTACACTTGACTTATTAAGTCTAATTTAATCATATCCTGTGTGTAAAATATATTAAATTCAAATTAATGTTTCAGATGTAACTATCATTATGAGTTTTAGGCAAAACCTATTTGATGAAATTTCTAACGATGAAAACATGTGTTTGTGGTGCTGTTTGCTTTCAAAAGGTAAAATAGAAAGTTCCTAAGCTCAGTTCAACTGAAAGGATTTTATTCTTTCAGCTTCATTCTGTGTATTTATTCATTATAATGAAATTTAGAGTAGGTTAGTAATACTGTACTTGAATACTCAGAAAGAAAATTGTTACATAAATAATTAATACTCTGAAAGGTTGAATTTAATTTGAAGGCAGGTGATTTTCTTGCAATAGGGATACAACATGGAAGGTGAGCAGTCGATTAGACTTACTTATGAAGGGGAAATTAATGCTAATGGACAGCTTTATAGGTTATGCAGAATCACAAATGTAATTTCTGTATCATAATCAGCTGTGAAGAGGAAAGGAATGCTTTGAGGTGTTTTAGGATGCTAAATTTATTTTTCAAATTTAAATAAAATTTATTTTAACTGGTACATGAAAGTATAAAATGGCTCACGTTAATAGTGAGGTTTTGATGCCTGTGTATATATGTAGTGATAAAATCAGTGTAAGCATATCTATCTTCTTAAACAATTGTTACTTCTATGGTGAAATATTTGAAATATTTTCTAGCCTTTCAAGGCATACAGTCATTGCTGTCATCTCTGGTGGCCTTCCTGTGCAATAGCACCCTGGATTTTCTGCAGCTAAAAGCAGCTCAGAATCCACTGCCCAGCCTTCCGGGCTCCTTCCTGTTGCCCCTCATCTCTGCTCACCACAGGTTTACCCTCAACTTTGATGGGACTAGTACTGTTATTATGTGTGTGTTATATGTGTGAGGGAGTGGGCACGTGCAGTACATATGTGTCTGTGACTAGCTTCCTTCACCTACAAATGGTCAGCTTCCTCCAAAGTTATGGTAAAATAAAAGATTTCATGCTTTGGATGGATGAATAGTGTTCCACGGTGACTGTTCACCGCAGCATTTGTCATCCATGGATGGATGACACCTTCATTTTGCACTATTATGTGGACAGTGGCAGAGAAACATGGGGTGCAGACATAGAGGGGAAAACCGATTTGATGACCCTGTATACCACAGCAGGGTATAGAAAGATCCTATGATGCTTCTAGTTCTTATTTTTTTGAGCAGCTGCTGTGCTGATTTCTATTATTGCAGTATAATGCTCTTCTGCACATCTCATATGTAGACACTGCATTTTCCCCACAGCCTTGCCAACACTTTTCAATTGTTAGACTTTTTAAGACTAGTCATTCTTGGAGTGGAGAGATAGCTCAGCAGTCTAAATGCCTGCCTGGCAAGCACAAAGACTCAAGTTTGATGCCCCATACCATGTCCCAGGGCCCTGAGTACACTTACTGTGCCACCCCCAAATGAAGCATCGTGATACATACTTATAATCCTAGTGCTAGGGAGGCTGAGACAGGAGGATTACTATAAATCTGAACTGCATAGTGAAACCATATATCCAATAAAAATGTCATTCTTTTGAATTTTTCCTCTTTCAGTTTCTTACACAAGGGAGACAATACAACATTTTCACAGGCAGGCCTGATTTATTTCACTTACGAGTATGGTCTCTAGCTGCATTCATATACTTATAAAAACCTCAAATTTATCTTTCTTTATAGGGTGAATAGTCCTTCATTGTATAAAAATACCACCTTTTTATTCCTCATTTGATAGTAATTTCATTTGTTTTCAACGTTTAGCTATGACACATTGTGCACCTAATATGCGCACCCAACCAGCACATATTAGGTGCACATATTGCCTATAGCATGATATTTTCATTTATTCTGGGCCGAATAGGAGCTCTAATCCTAGTTTGTTTTGAGAAATCTCCACCCTGATGTCCACAGTGATGACACTAGTCTAGACTGCCACCAGCAGTGGAGATGTTTTCCTTTTTGTGAAAAAGTAATAGACTCCTTCAGAAAGGACGAGCAACTGGGATGGAGGAAATAAGAAAAGTGGGCAGTAAAAAAAGACATATAATACACAACATGTAATAGCCAAGATAATTGTACTACTCAGTTATATTAGTTCATTAGTGCTTCTACTGTTTGATCGGTTTTACACACCTATAACTGATCCTCTCAGCAACTGTTCTGTAGATAACAATATAATCACCATTGTTCATTTCCTGTCATCTTATTTTGAAATTCTGCATTATGTGGTACCAGGGATTGAACCAGGATCCAGATGCTTAGACTGCTGAGCTATCTCCCCAGCCCCAACTATATGTTTTAATGTATAATTTATTTAAATACAAATTTTTGTGTTGATGAATTTTTAACATTTGTAAAAATAAACCTTGATACTATCTGAATATGTTTTGGTGTGGTGCCACTTAAATTCATCTTCACTCATGGCCCACAGTGGAATCTCACTGAAAGAGCTGGGGGAGTTTGAGAGCATTTGCGATCATGAGCCTTTATGAACAGCTTCATATTTACTTGTGAGAATGAGTTAGATATAGCAGGCTTGGTCCTCTCTTCCTTGTTCATCTGCTTGCATGGTACCTTCAACCACAAAGGGGAAGACATCAGCCAAACGCTGTGTTTCCAGACTCCTTGAATAATGAATCAAAACAAGCCACTCTTTTATAAATTTCCCTACATCAGGTACCCTCTAACACAGTGAAGGTCAAATCTCCAATTCAAAGCTTTGCTTGCAAGAAAAACCCAAATACATAATTAGTTCTATATTGTATCTGATTAACTTGTCTGATTACTAACACCAATGACATCAAAATGTGTTACAATTATTGTCAAAAATACTTAATTCAAATGTTAAAAGACATTTATTCTAACAAATGACATAAATCATCCATAGCACATTTTATCATAGTAATATAAGTAAATATAAATAGGTAAAGAAGTCAGATTTTTCAGGTGGCTAGAACTTCATGTGTGAGACATTAATTAAAGAAGAATTAAAGAAGAAAGAACATGATACAAAACTATTCTCAGTTAAATATGATTATTCCCTTACTATTGGTAAACTTTTTACATGTGCACAATGATACACATGTCTACACTTACACAGAAAATCATTATACCAGCCTTATAGCCAGAGGTCAGTCCTTCTGCAGTTATTCACATGACACAGATATTCCATTGCTTTCTCACAGAAATATTTTTGTTATAATCACATCTATTTTCAGACAGAGAAGACTGAGTTATATACTATTTTGTATTGGTTTTTGGTCACTTTAAAATTTATTAGGAAACCACTAATCAGTGATTCATATATCTAATGAAAGCCCTTCCTGAGCTTGAACAATGATGAAAGGGTAGTTCTCATGCCAGGTATACAGTAGAGTAATGAAGATGCACACATACCCTACACTGCGTCCCAATAACCCTTGTTAGAGAATCTCCCATTTATCCTATATTTGGAAAACTATAATTGATGATATATTTTCCACTAAACTGACTAAATGTGTATTTTATACTATGTGGAGTTTATACAATAACATCAATTTGTGCAAGTGATTATGTACTGAAATAAATAATAAATGACCACATTTGGTTTTATTCAAACATGAATCACAGAAAACATGGAAGTTTCAGTAGCTTCCAATATTTCAGCTTCTAGAAGATCATTTTGAAATGGAAGTGTTAGCAAACACCCATGATAGATAGCCTAAAGGGACACAACCTATTTGCTAGTAACAGCTTGAGAGTATGAAAATTGAGCAATTACCTGAGGAAATGCTTGTGAAGCTATGATCTTCGTCCCTGGTTGTCTCCATGGAAACCAGCAAAAATATCCTATGTTCCATCTAAATACATGTTGATAAATATGGATCAAAGAAGACAATCAGGATTAAACATTTTGTATTTTTTTTTTCTAAATTTTACCCATCAAATCTAGGGTTCACAGCTATTCACTTCCTCAACTGGTCCTTTTGATGAGTAAAGAATTAAATGACGAATTATGGAAGCAGATATATCTTGCATTATTTGCTGTAGTGATCTGTCCTGTGGATTGTGCCACCTTAGTGATAAAGAATGGATACATCAGTGATTATTTGATAAAATATGCTCTATCAAAATAGTTTTCACAAATGCCATTCTAATCCTCTGATGTATTTTCTTTTTCTGAAAAATCCCCTTTTCCTCCACTTCAACAGTTGTCACATTGACAAATGGAGCCCCAGTGTTAGAAGCATATGTCTGTGAGGGAAAGCCTGGCCACTTAGGTGGATGGTCACCTAGGGACAGTTCATAAGATGGCTGCATTAACTAGAGTCCTCCCTTGTTCCCTTCATGACTGTTTAATAAAGAAAGCAAGATTGGTTGCTCTCAGAAAAAAATACTGGGACGCTACAAGAGGAAAGAGAAAGAAACGGCAGTATTTTAATTTTTTCCTAAGTGCATTAAATTTCTTCCTAAGTCTACTATGTCATTCACATTTGATCACATAACCTTCAAATCTAAGGAACAGATACCTGGCCAAATTTAAAGCAGTCACCACTACAGGTCCTGGCCACTGTAATGCATCATTTCATGTGTATGTGCGTCAACATTAGATATTTGTATAGTTTTGTAAGTTTATAGGCACCTTTGATCTTTCAGACCCTTCAAAGATAACATGTAGATACAGAGGCAAAATTGGAATGAGTTTGTCTTTTCTTAAAAGTAGTTACAAAAAAAGTATTTCATCTTGCCAAGCATGGTGGTACACAATTTTAACTCCGATTAATTTGGAGACTGAGACAGGAGCAGGCAAAGTTGGAGCCAAGGGACTTAGTAGGAGCCTGTTTCAAAAGAAATAATATGAGTGAGAAGGCTGAGGATGGAGCTCAGCAACGGAGCACTTCTGTCCTCCAGCTTCTGTGGTTCAGACCTCAGACAAACGCACACAGAGGATTCAATGTTGACTGCGGGGAAGGGAGCCTTACCCTAGGCTAGCATGCTGGCCAGTCCACCATGTTCAGTCTTTGATTTGATCCACAGAAAACAAAAGCATGGTATAAATGCCAACTGTTCAATACTTTCTCCAGGTCGCTCAGCTACTATTCCTCACCATAGACTGAACTGAGGAAAACAATACAACACGCCTTTCTCCTTTTCCAACAGGACTTGTGACAGCATAAATCAAAGAAGTCACCCTGGGGTTGTACTGTCAGTCAGGATATTCAAAATTGGGAGGTTCAGTTTAGGTAAAATATAAACTAGAAAAGTAATTGATCATAAGCGTTTTTCAAAAATCTGTTTAAGGGGCCAGGAAGATGGCTCAGTGGAATAAGCACTTCCCTGGCAAGTGCAAAGGCCAAGTTCAATCCCTGGTTCCACCAAAAAAAAAAAAAAAAAAAAAAAAAAAAAAAAAAAAACAAAAAAAAAACCTCAAAAATCTGTTTAATATAGTATGACGTAAACAGCCAAATATTAAAACAGTGTAATTGTTTTCATTGTATTTGCAAAAATAGAATTATTTTAGGTGCCAAAATGAATTATTAGGCAAAAGTTTCTGCTGCCTTCCATCATCCTTTCATTAGTGGATGCTTTTCTGGGTAAAGATTCATTCTGAACAGGCGAAAGTTCCTAACATTAGCTTTTATACTATAAATGTTTTGATGAACTAACTTTACATGAGTATATGAAGACCTTTTAGGTGCATTATTGGCACAGAACTTGTAATAAATCATTTATTTTCACCATTTCTGTGTGGATTCTACACTGAAAACCACTTCTGTCTGGGTAGGCCTGAAGATATTACCCTAGCAGGCATACAGGTGTGAACATCCATTTCAATATTTGTTTCAGCTTTTGAACCAAAATTTATATCATTAAGAGGCCAGGCAGATGGCTCAGCAGACTAAAGCACCTGCTTAGGCGGAGCAGTGACTGAGGTTTGATCCCTACTGTGATGTGCCAGCCCACCCACGGGGTGCTCAGGTACTGCGATTGAGACTGGGTGTGATGGTGTGTGTCTGCAACCCCAGCTCCTGGGAGGCTGAAAATAGAAGAATTACTAGGAGTTTGATTTACATAGTGAGTCCCTGTACACCCTGCAGATCCTGTTTATTTTATGTCCTGTCATGTTTCATGTTTTCTCGCAGAGTATTCTGCAAAAGGTAGAAAGCGTTTACTTAATGTTATACTGTATAATTTCTGCCTATTGTTGGACATCTGAGGTACAGCTCCATGGTGTAATAGCTCAAGAAGACTTTGATCTCAAAGGATACTCTGGACAAATACTTTTCATCATTTTTACCACAGGTGTTACCCACGTCAAGAGAATGGATAAGATGATATTCGAGGTATGACAGGAACATATGATGAACATTCACAATTTTTAAAAATGTGTTCTAATAACAGACATATTGTCATTAATCACCTTCAAAGTCCTCCTCTTCCCCTCATGGATACTTTTCCCATTGTTCTTGCCTCTTTCTGGTGCAGCTCTGGAGTCCTCTTCCCCATGCATGTATGTTTAATTGCACCATTCTGGTTGCCTCCATGAACTGTATCTGTTTGAGTCATTTACCTTTCTGGTTACTTCGATTTTGGGGAAGAGCCAGAAGTATCCCAGAGGTGGACTGGGTGCCGAGTGGGTGAGGACTTCCTCACTAGGTAGCACTCACCAGCGTTCACCAGCTTGTCTTTTTATCATACTTCATAAAGACATTCATGAAACAGCACTATGAAAACCACCACAGAGGTGAGAAGAAAGATGGAATGAGTGTGTGTGTGGAGGGTTATTTTGAAAGGAATTAATGGCAATGCATCTGATACTGTCACATTTTTAATATTTAAATATTCATTGTTTATTTCAACCACATTTTATAGGAAAATCAGAAGAGAAGTAGGCCAAGAGCTGTGCCATTAAATATATCATTGCTTAATAGCTTTTCTCAAAAAGTAAAGCTAGTAAGTGGCCTTGAGAATGAATGAGAAGACTCAGATAGTGAACAATCCCTATGGCATGTTTTCAAGAAAGTGTTACCCAGAGCATCAACTGATGCATTAATCAGGTCAGTAATCAGAGATGGTCCTTGTCAGACTCTCAGATGCTGGAAAGGTGGTGAAGGTGAGTGCAGGCACGCCAGGCATTCTCCTGTTCCCATGTATGACCCTCGTTGAGAAGCAGATGGACAGAGAAGTCAATAGAAGGGGTGCTGGGCTTCGACAGTAGTGGCTTTGTTTGCTTGTTTCAGATATTAAAACTGAAATGGTCCCAAGAAGGAAAGGAGGAAATGTTAAGACCAACTGATGGGTTATACACAAAGAGCTGAACTATTTCTCCTTTGAAACTGCATGTAGCTCTGGGTGAGAGCAGACACACAAACATGCATGGTGGATGCTACAGAGAGCAGAGGGTGGCCATTGTCTGTGAGCCAGAAACTGGCACTGCTGAAAGAGGGACGCTGGCCTGGAGGGTGCTACAGGAAGAGTGCTGCCACCTGGAATATCCCAGCTGAGAATGGATGTCAGGATTTAGGTGGCAAGCCATTCTGGGACATTGGGGCCAGGGTCTCATTGGAAGTTTGCTAAAATGGAGTGTGTGTCAATACTCTTCATGTAAATCAGTAAAAAGAAAAAGTAATGTGTCTTATTCAATTTGAGATTCTGTAACTGAATACCATAACTAGGTAGATTATAAATTAAAACAAATGAATTTAGCGCAGTACCAGATTCTGGGATGTCCAGGATCAAGGCACTCACAGATGTGTCTGGAGGAGGCCTCGTTCTGCTTCCTGCACAGCTGGCTCACTATTTTCTTAGGTGATGACACACAGGGTAAGAGAGCCCCTGGGACTGCTCCCATAAGGGCATGGGAGCTGCTTATGGGATCCCCATGAAACTGTCACCTTCCAGAGATGCCTCCTGGGAATTGGGCTTTGATATTGAAGAGACATACTCTGGCCATGGCAATAAGATTAAAGTTCATAAGACAGTTATTCAAGTCATGAATGCTACTAATGGAATGGATTTTATAACTTGTAGATACAGTTCCTATAAGCCCTGTATTTTATTTTTGTTTTGTTTTATGGCTTTACTATTATTGCATCACATAAGAAAAATACTGCAAATAATTTTACTTTTAACTAAAAATTATTTTTTAACTTAAAAAACATAGCATTTTTCACATAACATTTCTCATTCACATTGAGCAAAATGTTTTATTGTGAAGGCTAATATAAACTTTCAATGTTTTAAAAGATACAATAGTTATTTTGCAATTAATATGTTAAATATTTTATGATACAAAACATCAGTGGACTTCATATAAAACTTGAAAGTGTTAATAATTAGTCCATTTGTTTTTTTTTTTTTTTTTTTTTTTTTGTCTTTTTGAGACAGGGTCTCGCTATGCAGTTCAGGCTGGCTTTAAGCTCACTTTGTAGCTCAGGCTGGTCTCGAACTCACAACAATCCTCCTGCCTCAGCCTCCCGAGTGCTGGGATTACAAGCATGCGCCACCACGCCCGGCTATTGTTTTTTTGATTTTTTTTTATGGAACCAAGTATTGAACTCAGGCCCTTATGCTTGCCAGGGAAGCACTTATTCCACTCAGCAATTAGTCCATTTGAAAACCTAAAATAATTATGTGTTGGCAAGATTAAGACATTATCTTGGATCATATAGCTGGTGTATACTGGAACAATGACCCAAAATCAGAACATGACACCTTTGAATATTCTGGTCAGAAATTTTCAGAATACACACTTGGGATCCACCATTAGTCAAAGGATTCCATTATATATTCCACATGATGGAATCTGAGATACAGTATTAATTACATGAGGAAATGTACAAGAATTTCCCAGAAAATTTCCTAGCAAATCTATGAGCTCTTCAAGGATGTTTGATTAGAGAACTTTTGTTTTCTAAAAAGAGAAATTTTTGAATACATGATTTTAAAAAACCTATTAACCTGGACATATTGAAAGGTATGAAATAAAAATTATTGTAAATTGCAAAGGATGGAATGCATTGATTTTAGTCAGATAATATTAAGTTAAACATACCTGCAAACTGCTTTTATTTCCCTGGATGGAAGTTATCCCAGCTCCCTGGTTTCTGGAGAAAAACAGACTATTTTGGAAGCTGAAAGGAAGACACAGCACCTACCTGGTGTGCTTGAGGTCCTGAGTTCAGTTCCAGATACCAAAAAAGGAAGGGAGGAAAAGATATGTAGGAATGCCATGTGCAAAATAATCATTAGGTTAAAGAACATGATTTGGAGAATTCTAAAGTGTGACACCATGTTCTAGTACATTTTTTTCCAATTAATTTTACATTCTGATGATATTTTATTGCCTCAGAGCCAGTTATTATTTCGTTACCCATTCTAAAATGTCATAATCTTGAAAGAAAAGGTCAAATATTTTGTTTTAAAATTTCAGAGATTCGTGGCATAGCACTTATATTACTCTATTAATACAAAACTAGCCAAAATCTTGACTGAACAATAAAAAATGTTTTTCTACATTTCTCGCTCCCAGGAGCCAAATGAGGTGCAGAGCGGTGGCAGCCCGGGAGCCCGAATCCACCTACTGCCTTGTTGGAGTGAAAGGCGCTGCCATGGCCCCGCCGTGAACACAGACTTGAGAGCCGGCCTCAGACGCCCTTTCCAAGGATTGAAACCCACTTTGCAATGAAAGCAGATTCCTCCTGCAGCTAAGCCAAGCCTTTATCTAACCTCTGAGAAATAACCTGGCCAAAGTGGCAGCAGCAGTGGGGGGCACGGACTCGGGTCACAGTGTCACCGTGACAGGCAGCCACCGGGCCACACAGGGCCGCCCTGATAATTAATTCCTCTGTCGGGCCACTAAGGAGCCCTTAGGAAAGAGCTGGAGTACTTTATTTCTTTCTGTTCCAGACAAATAAATTAGTAGTCCTGCATTATTTTTAAACCTTTTAACTTTCATTTATGAAGTAATTCCATACTGAAGATTTTCTATCTCAGCTCTGCACCTCATTAGAATTTTTCATTGCTGATGGGACAACACTAAATTACATTAGACCTACTCTTGCGAAAATAGATCTGAACAAAACCTGCCATGCTTCCTTAAGTTTTGTCCCATTCCTCTTTTTGGGCTAAAATGAATTCCGGGGACACAACGTTTTCTTCTTGCCTGTGAAGGCAGATGGTGTCAAGCACATTTGGAACACTCAGCAATGGTTTTCTATAGCATTAGCAGTAAATCTACCATTTGAAATCTATTGTGTATGTTAATGTATTTAATTTACATTTAACAAGACACCTCTTTTTCTTGAGTCAATTAAAGAGTTAATGACTATTAAAAGGATACTAATTGAAATGCAACAAATAAGATAACTGAGTTGGTGTGTAATTAGCCGCATTTACATAAGTAATAAACCCGTACTGCTGTGGTCTTGAATGCAGTTGAACTAATGCTGAGTCTAATCTCGTATAAGAACACGTGTTAGACATTTAATTAAAATAGAATAGCTCTGACAAATTAATTGTATGTAATTTTTTAAAGTAACTCCCAAAATAATAATGTAACCATGCCTTTATATGGCCTTTCTAACATTATGGTGATCTTTATTAAAGTTTAATAAATCCTATTGGAAAGAGAAATAATTCACAAAGGAAGCAAATGGTACGGCCTTCTCTTTAGCCACCAAATTAACTGTTTTTGTGTGCTCACATCTCCATCAACTTTCCTTCCTATGCACTTCAATTTGAGGAATGAGAACTCTCTCAACTCTCTTATTCCACAAGAATTAAAAATTTATAGAAAAAGATTTAATAGAGTACATGATTTAAAACTGAGAATCTCAGAGTCCATGATATAGCTCAGTGCTTGCTGAGGTAAGCGCTTGCTGAGGTAAGCGCAGGGGCCAGGGTTCGATCCCTGGCACCATATGTTGTGCTGGCCTTGCCACTGGATCAGAGGGTACAGTTCTGCTATTAATTTTTCAAAAATGTTTTTCCCTCAATTCACTGTAAACAAAATAAAATTTAAATTTTCCTTCGTTATGAGCTCTCTTACTTTTTTAACCTTTTCCCCTCTGCAATGCAAGTGTGCATGAGAGAGCTGACAACACGTTCAGAGTTACACAACCTTTTGTGAAGAACAGGATGATTCTCTCTTGCCTTCATGGAAGCCAACGCTTTCTACTGATAAAAATGAGTTCCGCTTTGAATGATAAAATTCAAAATGCCAGTATTTCCTCAAGCTTAGCAAAGAATCACAAGAACACTGAAAGTTTCGACACTGCTTTTAATTTGGTACTTCCTTGGTCTCACCCTTTCCTTGGACTTAAATTCTTACTGTTTGAGATTAAAATGAGTAAATTAATCTACTATGTTCACAGCGGCCTCTAACTTTACTGTTTTTCTGAAAGAAATAGCACATTTTTCTCCTAATCCTTTCTCTAGAAAGGAAGCCTGTCTGAAGATTATGATCCACCTCCTGTTTTCCTCTATTTTTATCTTCATTCATAGAAGATGTCTCAGACTGAGCTTCCTGGGAACAAACCAAGGCGGAAAGAGTAGAGAGCAATCTGTAGGGGAGACGCAGTGCATAGACAAAGGGAAGGAAAGGGGAGCTCAGGAAGGAAAAAAATTGCAATTTAATGGAAAATGTGGCTTCAGCATATTCCACAAGGGAGTCTGGAATCAGACTCAGGAGCAGCGACCAATGGGCACATGAGTCTGGCACCTCAGAGCAGCACTTCTGGTAGTCACTGGGAGTGCACACCCTTGGGCATGGTAGCTACTGCTCAAAGAAAGTAATTCTTTGGAAGGAATAGAATTATAAATTTCCAGCCAATAATCCAGGCATTGCAGTTAGAAGGCCTTCGTCCTAAAGGAAGTGTTCAAGAGATACAGAAAAGCCCTCAAACTTTAGTGATTGGAATTCAGTCAGGAAGCTTCACAGATTTTTCATGCAGCCAAATGTAGTGGCATGGCTTGCTGTGTAAAGGCACCATTAATGGTTTCACCATTAAGCTATTTATATATAAAACACATATACACACACACATTTTGATCTTTTTTTTTTTTGCTGTACCAGGGATCAAACTCAGGACCCTGTGCTTGGCAGGTAGGCACTTATGCCACTGAGCTATCTGCCCAGCTTTTGACATACTCTTAAAAGATTAATAATCTGTAGTTTGAAAGGAATTCCTAAGTTAAGACTATATCTAGTAATCAATTAACATTATACCACACTATTTATAAAATATGAGATTTTTTCCTTGATTATAGGTAGTTCTTTCATAAAGTATTTCCTTGAACAAGTAAGTATCACATTAAAAATATTAAGCTTCTGTGATCTCCTGCTTAGGAATAAAAGTTGTGGGAAATAAAATATAAAATATTCATACTTTGATAATATATTGAATTAGAAATAAATGTACTTAAACAACAGAAATCATTGATTGCATAAAATTTATTCAATTAAAGCCCAAATTGGGAAAGCTTAATTTCATATTATAGCAGGATTTGTTGTCAGGAATTATTTTTTAAATTATGCACAGTTATAATAAAACTTTATTGTAATTTTATGGAAAAAATTAATTTGGTTTCATGCATTTAGTAAATGATTACCAATATACAACATTTTAAGGTCCATTATTTTAGTGAAAAAACCTTGCTATGGCCAGATAGATTTTAAGTATACTGTAAGTTTTCCCTATCTGCACATCTATAAACAAGTAAGAAAGAAAATATGTCTACACAGACAAAGCAGATTCCATGACCTGTGGCCAGATAAACAGTATGAATTAAATATTGAAGTAAGTAGAAACTCCTAATATTGACCTTTATCTAATTTTGTCACTATTTACTCCAAATACCTACTATTTATTACACATTTAAGTGTTTCACCTCACCTTTTAGAACCCTTGAATTTGCTGAGAAGTTTTATATTATGGAAAAGTGGAAAGAGACTGTGCATGGTGGTGCATGCTGTAATCCCAGTGCTGGGGAGGCTGAAAACAGGAGGATCACTGTGAGGCCACCTGCATGGTGAGACCCTGTACCAAATACATAAAAATAAATAAATGAATAAGCTAGTGGAATCAATGAGTTATAGGTTCAAATTACTGACATCTAAATTAGATTTATTCCTTACCACCTAAAAAATGCAGCAGTTTAATAAATTGATTCATCTTTACAGAATGTATTATTTAGTGTCAAGTAAGTCATGTTGTTTTTAATTTATTGTGTTTATTTTGCTTCATAAAAATACTATAACTGGTAAGACAGATGAACACTGCATTGCATTGTGGGAACAGCACAACTTTTGTTCTGCCTTAAACAAAATTTCCTGTCAATAAAAGTAAGCAACTCTATACATATAGTGATAATTTTAAAGTTTAAAGTTTTGCCAAGATATGAAGTCTCAGACTATTCATTACAATGGTAAGAGGAAATTGGATCACATTTGTACTTTCCTACTTATTTTGGAGTAGTAACTGAACAATTTGCTGCCTGGATGGTTGATTACCTTTTGAGAGTGCCAGTCATACTCATTTGCAACTTCTTATGTGTTACCTTTACAGTTTGTTGACACCAACACTTGGCAGACAAAAAAAAAAAAAAAATTATAGTCTTGTACAACTTTTCCAGGGAATAGTCTCGTTCATCTTCCATCTTTTTCTTTTCATATCATAACTCAATTTAGGTGACATCCTCCTTTGAGGTACAGTTTTTAATTACACAGCAGTGATTATCCTAGCTTTCAGAAAAGGAAAAGCAGGCGATATAGTTTCAAATATCGATCACAATAGGGAATGTTTTGCATTTTGAATGCTGTTAGAAGTTTTCACTTGTCACAAATGTCAGTTGCAGGTGCTCTCTTCAGCACAAAGGTATATCTGCAGTGGGAAAATCTGCATATTCATGAGTTATGTACAGGTCTCCTACAGCTTTGAGACTGCCTGGATTGTCTTCCAGAAAACAGCTTGCAATTGGCTTACACTCCTTGCACAGTCTTCCTGGTATAGCAAATGGAAATTAATTATTTTGAAGCAACTGTTATAAAACAATTCATAGAAAGCTTAACAAATCAAAATGATCACCGAATAAGAAAATATGTTCAATAAGAAATATTAGCTATGTTATTTTTCTTAATAGTATGCTTCATGAAAATATGTGTAAATAAGCAAGAAAATTAAAAGATAATAGAACAAATTTATAGAAAGGTATTTTTGTGAACCTATCCTGAACAAATTTGTCATATCTGAGACACACATGAAGGAATATGCAGCGCCAAATATACCTTACATTTTTACCATGAGCAACTTCCAAAATACAGTAGTTATTATAACTGATAATTACAAACATACATATAAAATTGCAATAAAGGTTCTAGTAAAGTAGTTGGATAGATTCTAAAATTGCATAATGGTAGTACCCCCTGTCTGCACAATGCACACACATCTCAGATTCTGGTATCACCTTATTTAGACAACATGTTGATCAAAGTTCTCAAAACTTAATCTAAATTTACTGTGTAGTTTAACTTGATTGATATCCTTCTGACCTTTACTTCTTTAATTTATTTAAAATTATTACAAGTTGGGTCAAGAAGACTTAAACTACAAGGAATGCCAAACATTCTCACAAATTGAAAAAGAAATCACTGTAAAATACAATATATATATGTATATATATATGTGTATATACATATATATATACATATATATCTGTATATACACACATATGTATGTATATATCCATATATATACACATATCCCATAGTTGAGTAAATTTAAATTTAAATTAATCATAGATTTGTCCTAAAAATATTTTTAGCGTATTGAACATTTAGGCACTCCTTGGTGACATAATAGAAGATGACAGACTAATTAGGTATTGGAAGTGTGCCACACACAGACTCCTCCTCACCAGAGCTGGGCAGGTGCTTCCCTCCCCAGTGCTGTATCCCAGCTGTAGACTAGTTTACAAAATAATTAGATTCATGTGGGATTTTTGGTTTCTTAACTTACTCAAGTAATTTGGCATTCAGTGTTTAGGAAAATGAACATAACACTGGAATAGAATCCAAATATTTATTAATATTAAAATATATACCCATGTATTTATTTCTTTCTTTTAAAATTTTAGTTAAGGTGCTGGGGAGATGGCTCAGTGAAATAAGCACTTTCCTGGCAAGTGCAAGGGCCTGAGTTCAATCCCCAGTTCTGCAAAAAAAATAAATAAATAAAAAGTAAAATAGAATTTTAGTTAAAATAAGCCAGTGTGACACAAAAAGGAAGCTAAAACACTAAAATCATCTGACAAAAAAGCAATCAAAGGGAAATCTAAGAAACCATTATTTTCTACAGTTAGAATGATATGATTAAAAACTGATATTGCACTTCAGTTAGGTTGGTTAGAGTGTCATTCATTTACTAGTGATATCTTTCTCTCTTTCTCTCTCTCTCTCCGTTCTGTGATGGTGATTCTCTTGATGGGTTGAATAATGTGCATTATAATTGTACTTGTACTAGATTCCTAATCTAGGAATCTCATACTAATTCCTTACTAATCTATTACTATTTGAGCTTTGTTGAATCATATCTTGCTCTCGAGATCTTCTAACTGCCAGTCCAACATCTGTAGAATTAACCAACAATGAATCAAAAATATTTGATAGAAAACCCAATTGCATATGTGTTAAATATGTACAGATTGTTTTCCTTCTCTAAACAATGCAATGTAACAAATATTTGCATACCATTTATATGTTAAATATTACAACCAATCTATAAATAACTCCCAAGCTTAAAAAAGGATCTATGTAATAAGTAAGCACCATCCCAGTTTAAGAGACTTGGCTATAGATTCTGATATATGTAAGAAATTCGTTCCATGAACTGCTTGTATGGGAAGAGATGGCAGTGTTTTCCTTTTCATTTTTTTCCACACTCTCATTCTTGTGAGAATTTAGATCTCTCTGGGGATTGTTATAATTTATGTTGTACATATCACTAGCATCTAAAAAACAAAAATTAGAAAATACTCATTAAATAGTCAAGGAAAAATTAGCAACAAGTTAAACAAGTTTATTGCAAATCATAAAACCAATATGTAAATTTATTTTTATAATTTGTAAACAAAAATAGTGTTGTAAATCGAATTTTAAGTATGCTCCTTTACTCGGGGCCTAACTTAATTACCTAAAAGACCTCCAAACACACCCCTCCCCTCTACACAGAATCTCTTCCACACACAAATACAACTACAATTCTCAGAGCACTTGTCTCTATTTGAAGTGGTGTCAAGTATCCTGTGACTCTTTGAGTCCACACTCTGTTAATGAATCAATACTGGCAGGTCACTTCAAAAGAATCATAAAAAGAAAGTAAATCATGCACAAAGTAATTATATCTGCTGTTTAGACCCTCTCTAGTCAAAATAATGCATGTTTTGCAAGTGTAACCAGGATATTAGAGAAAATGTGATGACTCTGCTAAACTACATGTTACTTAAACATGTGTGCCAGTTCCGAGGGCCAAAATGTTTTCCAAGCGACCTGCTGGACACAGTAACTTGTGGTAATGCGTGCTGCATTGCCATTCGCCCAGTTCAGAGCACACTGCTAATTCTGCGCTTGAAGGCTCTGCAGAAAAGAACAGAGTAGTGAGCCACTGAAGAGCTCTTCTGTCTCTCAAACAGAGGCTCTCTTTCTCCAATAAATATATCTTGTTCTTTACCTAAAAAAGAAAGAAAAGAACAGAGTAAAGCAATGTGCAGAAGATGCCAGGCAGCACAAGGATAAGAGAGCGAGCTGGTTGGTCTAACTTCCGTACCAAGAGCAGACGGTGCAGATACACAGAGAACCAGTGTGGATAGGCATTCCTAAGGCAGTGATATAGATCAGCTAACTGGAATATTTAAATCTGTACAGACAATTCCCTGGTTCTGATGGTACACCAATGCCATGGTATATTTCTAAAATGTCCTCCAAAGTCTTGCATGTTCAAAGGCACTGTGTGGGGAAGCGAACAGATCGTGAGGGGTGTGGCACTGATCAGCGGATTAACATATCAACGCCCTCATGATTGAGCATCCTCTTAGAAGGCAGGGCAGGGACATACGGGGGCGTGCCTTTGGAGAGAGGTGTGCTTTGGGAGCGCGGCACTTCCTGGGTCTTCTCCCTCTGCCTCCAAGGATCCTGCATTCAGCATGCTACCTCCCTCAAACCCTCCTAGCAGGGCCTTTTGTCTTGAAGCCAGCTGATCTTAGGCTGAAGGCCCAAAACCATGACAAAATAAATGTCTCTTCCTTTAAATTGGGACTGTTGTGTATTTTGTTTCAGCAAAAGGAAAGTGGTGTATGGTACACACACACACACACACACACACACACACACACTCTCATAGACACAGAACATCGTGGTGTGGGGCACCGTAGGCTGGAGCACACTGACTGCTCAGCATTAGGGCTGCATAGCTGACAGGGAGCAGGGATTCTCTGTGGCTGCCCAACACGCATGATACCATGGACCTAAAGGCCAGGAAAAGATGAAAAACGAAGCACTGTTACAGATGAATGTGTATCACTTCAATACTATTGTAAAACTTAAAAACTACAATCAGTTCCTCATAAGCCATAGACATTGGTGTAGAAAAATTTATATTTTCCTAAATATCTTAATCTGTCTCCATATTCATCTGTTGAAATATCTATTCATATTTATACTTATTTCTATATGTATTTTCATGTGACTTCTTCAACAGTTAGTGCTCTGATAATTGGTTAGTCTGAGTGTATTAGATACAGCCTTCTCTTCTTCTTTTTCATTCTTTCATAAAGAAATAATGCATACAATGTTCTCCCAGTTAGTATTTATACCATGTTTGTTAGTGCTGCTGAGCATTAAAACATCACTAAATTTATGTAATGTGATGACAGATTATATTTCTTATCTATTTGTTCAACAAATATACAGAATTTAAACTGTACTCAAAAGAATTGCACAATAAGGGAACTTTAGCAACTGTATCTCAGCATCTTCTGTGTAACACAGAAACATTAATCATTTGATTTAACATTGTCATTAGCAAGATTAAATAACCTAATTCAACTAAAGCACTTAGAGAATTGTCTACTACTTACTAGCTATAATGTGTAAATTATAGATACCCTCACAAAATATTTTTTGGATTGAAATATCAAGATTTGTTACATTTTGCTACATGAAAGTCTGAATTCCTGTTCAAACAATTTAAAATGGTTAGGTATTGTAGAGGAATAAGAAGGAGCAGGTGAGTATTAAACAGAAATGTGAGTATTTTTATGCAAAATGGTATCACTTAGACAAACACACTCCTTTATATTTGTTATGACATTCCCTACAGTGGAAAATCTATGTGTTAGAAATTTGAGGATTATATCTTTGTAATTTGTACATTTTTGGTATCTTCTGTCATCTGTTAGCATTTTATTCTCCAGATTTTAGAGAGGTGTTAGGCACCCTCATGACCATTTCAGCACTCCCAATACTACATAGACAGGATTCCTGGGAAATGCTTAGCTTATCTGTAGAAGGCCAGAGACAGGAAAACAGAAGACAAAGAACTCAGATGCTATTTGTGTTTCCAAATAATTAATGTTATTCACGCACCTGCAATATATAGCCATCTCTGACAAAAGTAACCAAAAAGGGATATATAAATGAAAGACTTTCATAGTGAAAAAAATGTATGCATATACAAAAGAGTAGATATGCCACTGCTTTCTCTGAATTCAATAAGAATAAGGTTTTAAAAAATAGTGCTTAGACAAGGTATCATGTCTGCAACTCATACTATGAATAACTACTATAAAGACAACAATATGTAATGTATTAATTATTTTAACTGTCCTACTAACCTGCTTTGAAACTGTCTTATTGATCTTTCTTTCTCAATAAAATTAATGTAAAAAATTTTAAAGAAAGAATTGTACAGATGAAAAGAAATTTAAAAACAAAATTCTAAATGAAAATGTTTAACATTTTCACCTTAGGGAAGGAATAAGAGATGTGAGACAATAAAATTTGTGATTTTGATAAAAATCAACAGTTCTCTGGTCCATGATGTTACACTACTGAGTACAAAGATGTTGATTTAATAGTGTACTGTTTAACTCTAAATTTTTAAAATCTAAATTTTTATAGTCACCTTATGTTAAAAGTGTCTAAGTTTTAAACTTAGTCCACTAAGTGGATCGATAACCATTCATATTATGTGTTAACATTTGAGTAACAATCCTTACAGATAATTAAAAAGAAAACAAAGAGAATAAATTATTTCAGATATTTTATAGTTATTTGAATACTTCAAACCAATTAATAGAAATTGTAGATATGAAAAGGTCTGTTATTCTTCATCGCTATACAGAAAAGAAAATGCCTCATTACTGGGTTACTGCTTTAAGTTTTTGGGTTCATTATAAATAAGTGGTTTCTTTTTGAGTCATTGTAATTGAATCAATAAAAATCTTAGTATAAAAATGTTACTAAATAGTGAAAATCAAACAATAAATCAAAATTGTCTTTGTTTACAATAGACCTATGCTTTTCATTGAAATTGGTAAATTATTAGTTATAATTTTTGAGCATGCACAACTCAGCTCTTCTCTACAAACTGAATTTAAGACATTTATTGAGACATTTAGAAGATTTTGTTAGGAAATGATGATAACAATTTCCTAGTATAAGACGTTGGTCTAAAAAGTCTTCATCAGTTTACACTAAAACCAGGTTTACCAAAGGCCATTAGAAGTGGCGATCTCATTTCAAGACATGCTCATCTCTCTTTAGGAGGAGAATTTTAGAAGTTCCATCTAGGATTTCAGTCTAAAAGACTTAATTCAATGAGTTAGCGACAAGTACATAAATAGAAAACTATATTTCCTGCCACTCTTGATGTCACGAAAAGAACGGTAGCAACTTCAGTGTTAAAATGATTGATAGTGACTCATACATTTGATTGCTCTTCTAAAGTTCTGAATACACCACTTAAACTGCTGTTTTTTGCTTTTTCTCAATATACCCATTACAAGAACATATAATTTTAATTCAATGATAAAATTCAGCACGCTTCAATAACTAAACTTACAAGCTGATTCCAATTTAAGAAAATAAAATTCTGACCCATTTCTTCTGACACTCTAAAGTTACAATACAATTCATAGTTTTCCTGCCTTTCTGTGTACTTTCCAAGCAGATCTTATCAATTGATAAAGAGAATGTGTGGGATGCTTACAATACTAGAAGCCAAAATAAGATTATTCTCATTTCATGATAAAGAAAATCACCTGAAATTTCAGTAAGGTATCTGGCCACTGGGTAAAGAAAAATAAAAGGAAAAAAATCTCATTAATGTCAACAATATAGAATTGTTTCAAATCCAACTGAATTGCTTAGTATAATAAAAATGTGAACTTCAATAATGGCTGTTTATTTTTAGAAGCTGTCCAAAGCTTCGTGTAATGATGCTGTTATGTGCTTCAAAATGGTTATTCCCTAAAGCTGTCATGCGGACTGAAGAATCTCAGGATTGTAGAAAATACCTAGCTCTTCTGAACTTTCCTAGTATGTATTCCTATAACCCAAAGTAAGACCCAAAACAGTTTTATAAATCATTGTTGTGTTCTGTACCACTTTTTGCATAGGTATAAATGTTACATTTTCTACAGCCTCTCACATTTGACTTTCAGTTCATATTCAAAGGAGTACATAAAATAATTAAGAAAAAATAAATTTATTGAAGGAAGTGTTTTTATCGCCTCACAAAGCACAACACTTTAACCAAATATGAAACCTACTAAAGCCTGTTTTTCAAGTTCTGGTGACAGTAGCACAGCATTAGTACCAGCTGCCTACCTGGGAAGACATCAAGAGGAGGTAGCGGGCCTGCACGAGGAAGTAATTGCCTATAAAACTTGAAAACTGCATGTCTGTGAGTGTGGGGCTGAATGCAGCAACTTAACAAGGGGCCAAGACTCCAAGAAAGTAATATTAAAGAAACTATCACTAATCCTAAAGCAGGGAAATTATAGAAAGCCTTTAGAGATATAGACAAAACATCTCAAAGGAAAAACTGTCGAGATTTAACCATTAAGAAAGTTTTTGGAGGACATAAATGGAAGAAACATGCTGATATCATATGGATAGTTCAGGATAGAGACCATTTACTCTTTTTTCTTTTTTATTATTATAACTTTCTTTTATTTTAGAAAGTAAAAATAAGAGCAAGAAGAACAAAGGCAAGGACAGAAACAGGGTAACATATAACAATATATACATTACAGATTCAAGAATAGCTGATTAACAGTGATTGATATATTATCTATTGTTATAATCAAATCTGTTGCTCAGATTAACAGACACCATGCTTAGAATACCTATTATTTTGATCTTCTAAATGTGTACTGTTTCTAATGTTGTATCAAGTAGTACTATACTCTCTTTAAATATTTTTTAAAAAGTAACAAAAGAAAATGAGAAACAAGAACAAAAATTTAATACTTCGTGAAAGCATGTGGTAATATTCAATCATGTGTCTCATTTTGCATTGCTGTCCTCAATGTAGTTGCTTAGTTCACAGATATCAGCATATAGACTTAGCTACCTATTTTCAAAAACTTGATGGAAATTCTTAGGATCATTGCCTTATCCATTTGTCCATATAAAAGTACGGTTTTTCCAATACCATATTGCTTAACTTTTCTCCTTTCTCTCTCTTCATTGATTAATCCTTAAGATCTCCTCCTTCTTTCCACTTAACTGTGTTATACCTTTCAGTTTTTATTTCATCATCTGAGTTTTTATAATAGAGAGCCAATATGATATTTATACATGTGGGTCTGGCTTGTTTCACTTATGAGTATAGCTTCAACTTTTAGTTTTTGGCATGTAGAGAGCCAATTTTTCCAGCACCATTTGTTAAAGAGGCCATCTTTCTTCCAGTGAACATGTTTGGCCCCTTTGTCAAAGATAAGGTGGCTGAGTGTGTTTGTAGTTATGTCTGCATCTTCCACTCTATTCCATTGATCCTTAGGTCTGTGTTTTTGCCAATATCATGCTGATTTTATCACAGTAGCTTTGTATTATAATTTCAAGTCAGGAATTATTATGCCTCCTGTCTTGTCTTTGATGCTCAGGATTCCCTTAGCTTTTCCAGGGATTTTCTGGTTCCAAATAAATAATAGGGATGATTTCTTCAGGTCTGTGAGTCATGATGGTGGTGTTTTGATAGGGATTGCATTATATCTGTGTAACAATATTGGAAGTATGACCATTTTCACAATGTTGGTTCTTCCTATCCAGGAGCAAAGAATATCTTTAATTTTTTTTATTTCCTCTTCAATATCTTTTTTTCAGAGTACTGTAATTTTCATTGAATAGGCCAGTTATTTCTCTAGTTAGATTAATTCGTAAGAATTTAATTTTTTTGTGGTGCTATAGTACAGGGTATTGTTTCTCTAATTTTTCTCTCAGTGTGTTTGATATCTGTGCAGAGGAATACTGTTGATTTCTAGGTATTGACATTGTAACCTCTCATGCAACTGAAATTATTAATTCTAGTAGCTTCCTCGTGGACTTTTTTGGTCTTCCAAGTACAATGTCATGTCATCTGCAAATAATTATAATTTATCTTCTTCTTTACCTATTCTTATTCTTTTTATTTTTCTCTAGTCTAATGTTACTAGCTAATGATTCAGAACTACATTGAAAATGAAGGGTGATAGAGGACATTCTTGTCTTGTACCTGATCTGAGAGTAAAAGATTTATGTTTTTCCCCATTTAGAAATATGTTAGGAGTTGGCTTATGATAGAAGGGTTTTATCAGGTTGAGGTACAGACATTTATTCCAATTCTCTGTAGGGTTTTGACCATGAACGAATGTTGAACTTTGTCTACAACATTTTCTGCATCAACTGAGATGATCATCTGAGTTTTGGATTTGGCTTTATTGATATAATGTATTACATTTATAGATTTGTGTATGCTGAACAATCCTTGCATGCCTGGGATGTATCTTACCTTATCATGGTATATATTCTTCTTAATGATTTGCTGTATTCTATTTGTTAGGATTTTATTGAGGATTTTTGAATCTATATTCATGAAAGATATTGGTCTATAGCTCTTTTTTTAGTAGAGTCTTTGTCTGGTTTTGGTATCAGTATGATTCTTGCCTCCAGGAATAATTTTGGGAGTATTACTTCCTTTTTAATTTCATTGAAAAATTTGCGAAGTATGGGGTCTATATCTTCTGTAAATTTCTTGTAGAATTCAGCTGTTAATTACATCAGGATTTGGACTTTTCTTTGTCAGTAAGTTTTTTATTATATTATGAATTTAATTGGCTAATATTGGGTTATTGAGAATTCTTATATCTTCTTGTTTCAGTTTTGGTAATTTGTACTTTTCTAGAAATCAGTCTATTTTTCTGTGTCTTCGATTCTGTGAAAGTAAAGGTTTTCAAGGTAGCTCTTGATTATCTTGTTTATTTCCACAAGGTCTGTGGTAATTTCACCCTTTTTATTCCTTATGGCTTGAATTTGAGTTTTTTATTTCCTCTTTTTGATGAGCTTAGCTAGAGGATTATCAATTTCATTTAGTCTTTCAAAAAAAACAGCTTTTTGATTCATTAATTTTTTGTATTGTATTTTTTGTCTCCATTGCATGAAATTCTGCTCTAATCTTTATGATTTCCTTCTGTGTTTGGGTTTTGGCTTGGGTTGCTCTTCTTTTTCTAGACACTTGAGCTTCAGCTTTAGGGTATTTATTTTTTCCCATTCTGTTTTCCTAATATATGAGTTTGCAGGTATAAATTTCCCTTTTATTACATCATCAAGACGAATTCCTTTAAGTGGTGATGAATTTTCATTGAATTATAGATACTGTTTAATTTATTGTTTAATTTCATCAGTAACCCCTTGGTTGCTTAGGAGAGTGTTATTTAATTTCCTTGTGCTTAAATGGTTTTTGTGGTGCCGGGCGTGGTGGCGCATGCCTGTAATCCCAGCACTTGGGAGGCTGAGGCAGGAGGATTGTTGTGAGTTCGAGACCAGCCTGAGCTACAAAGTGAGCTTAAGGCCAGCCTGAACCGCATAGTGAGACCCTGTCTTAAAAAGACAAAAAAAAAAAAAAAATAAAAAAATAAAAAAATAAATGGTTTTTGTGGGTTTTTTTTGTCATTTATTTCCAGTTTCATTGCACTGTGGTCAGATGATATGCATGGGATAATTTCTGTTTTCTTGCACATACTTAAGCATAACCTATGGAATAGTATGTGGTCTATTTTAGAAAATGTCCCATGTGCAGCTGAAAAGAATGTATATTCAGATGTGGTTGGGTGAACCACTCTATATGCATCCACTAAGTCTATTTGTTCAAATATGTGATTTAGTTCTGCTACTTTTTTGCTAATTTTTTGTCTGTTTGACCTGTCCTTTTGGGATAAAGGGGTAGTAACATCTCTTGTTAAGACTGTGGCATTAGATATTAGATTTTTCATGTCCATTAAGTTTTGTCTTATATAGTTGGGTGCTCCCATTTTTGGACATACATATTTATGACTGATACCTCTTTCTCTTGTATTTTTCTCCTAAGCAGTATGTAGTGGCCTTCTTTATTTTGTTTTAATATTCTTGGTTTGAAACTCAGATTGTGTGTGAGTAGGATTGCTACTCCTGCTTTTATTTTCTAAGGTCTTAGAGTATGTAGCATTATTCCATCCTTTGACTTGCAGCCTATGAATTTCTTTGTGAGTTAAGTGATTCTCTTATACACAGGGTATGCTGGATTTTGCTTCCTAATCCACTCTTGCAGTATATTACTTCTAATTGATAAAATTGAGTCCATTTACATTAATAGTTATAATGGAGATGCACTGACTTATGTTTGTCATGTTATTTTTCTGCTGTTGTATACCTCTTTTTCTCCTGTGTTTAAGTGTTTGCCCTATTTGGTGGGTTCTTTCCATTCTCATTGGTGGAGTGGTGGTCATTTTGATCCATCTGTAGAATATCTTTTTCTAGTAGATATAAGGCTGGCTATGTCATCATGAAATTATTTAGTTGTTCTTAGTTTTGGAAGTATTTCACTTCTCAATTAAACTTGAAAGAGTTTTTGCACATGTGTGAGTTGCTATGGTGAAAGTCAAAGTGGAAAAAAGCTCATAGGAAGGAGCATAAAATCTTCATGGGAAAAAACAAATTTCAGAAAATCAGTGATTCTATTTCTTCAATGACACTCCCAAAATAGTTGTTTCAGAGAGGGAACCTAAGGTTATGTCAAAGAAGTTTGAGACAAATACTGCAAAACCGGGAAAAAGAGTGTGAATCAATTCAAGAATAAACAGCAAGAGGACAAAGCACCAAAGAGCAAATTCCAGCAAACAAATAAATTTAATAAGAGGAGAAAATTCCAGCCAGATGCTGAAAGTGATGAATCAGCATTCAAGAAATCAAAATAGGATGAGTTCAAGAAGAAGAAGAAAGAACTAAAGCAGAGAAAGTGTCTCAGTGGCTAAAACAACTTTGGCATTGTTGTTCAAGCAAAGTAGATTTGGGAAATCTTAAGAAGAAAGGATTATGACAAAGAAGAAACAAGTGAAGTTGATGAGTAATTTGCAAAAGTTGATTCAAGGGAAAATTAAAACTATTGCATTTACACATGATTTACTCATGTGAGCTAGTGCTATATTCAGCACGGTAATCAAGAACAAAAGCAGGCTTTTGAAGAACTGTAAGGTGATTTGGTTGAATTAAGTAAAGGCAAATATTCCAGAAATGTTCAGAAATTTCTTATGTATGGAAGCAACCACAGATTGCCAAGATAATCTGAAGTTTCAAAGACTGTGTGAGGAAGATGTTGCATCATGGGGAAGCGTCAGCTGTTGTGGGGTATGCAGACAATGATGAAGCTATTCTGGAGCTGAGGAACATGCTGCCTGAGGAGCTCTATGGGAACATGTTTACAAGCTGTGTATTATCAATACAGTCAAATGCCACCAAATAAGAGTATTGGTCATTAGCCACTTTTTTGACAAGTCTTCATTGTCTTTGGGCGTGCCATGGCACAAGCAGTGCATGGCCACTCAGGTATCGTCATGTGTGTGGGCCAGGTACACCACCGCCTCATGGATGGCTTCAATCAGTTCTGACCTGAGTTTTGGAAATCTGTGAATATAAACTCTGGTCAAGGTGTTAGAAGTACAGCCCCCATAATTAAAGCTTATTTGGATGAAGTGAAACAGATTCTAATTTCAAAAGCTCAGAAGATTAAGCACTCTTCAGTCCATAAAGTATTCTTGGACATTTTACCTATGCAACACCAAAATTTAGGTCAGAACTGATCAAAGCAATCCATGAGGAAGTAGTGTACCTGGCCCACACACATTATGGTGCCTGGGTGGCCACGCACTACTTATGGTATGGCATGCCCAATGACAGTGAAGACTTATGTCAAAAAACTGGGTAATGGCCAATACTCTCATTTGGTGGCATTTGATTGTATTGATGATACTAATCTTGTAAAGCAGATAATCATATGAGAAATTATCAATTCCTTTCTAACATAGTAAATGATAAATATGGAAGGAAGGTCTTGCTGTATTTACTGAGCTCCGGAGACCCTGAGCATACAGTACAAGAGATCATTTGAGTTCTGCAAAAATGAGACAGAAATGCACACAGTAAAAAAGATACAGAGAGACAGCATCATGAGCTCTTAGAATCTGTTTCTCCAGCTTTGTTCAACTACCTACAAAGAAATACTCAAGAGATGGTGCTCAATAAATCTACATGTGTGCTAGTATCTGACATCCTGGGATCTGCCACTGGAGACACTCAGCCTGCTAGGAACATCACTGCCAGCCTGGCAGAGGCAATACACCCTGGGGGCCAGGATTCAAAGCTTCATGTTGTGGAACATCCTGCAGGACACCTTGTTTTGAAATGGCTAATAGAGCAAGATGGAAAGATGAAATAAGATGGAAGATTGTTTTGCAAAAACCCTCATACAGTATGTTGTCATGTAGAACCTGAAGTCCTGGGCCAGTGTAAATCAGGACACTATTATTCTTTCCATCCTTCTACAGAGTACTGACCTAGAAGTTGAAAATACAGTCAAAGTCAAAGCTTGGCTGAGAAGCCTGATTCCAAGGGTGGAAAAAACACAAAACAGCAAAGGTGAAAGCAGCATAGATGAAAGCAGTTAAGAACAAAATGGCATCATGTTTCCCATTCTGTGTTCAGTTTTCCCACTACAGAAAAGAAGTGTAAGGGGCCACCTCTGCCACTTTGGGAGCTCTTCATTTGTGAGAAGCTTCTATATATAAAATTACATGAAATGGAAAAAAAGGAGACTTGAAGTACTTTGCTCTATGCCCTTCTTGACTTGATGGTTTGAGAAGAGAAACCTGTCATTATTCTGATGATGAGTTTTCTTTTAAATGTGATGCTTCTTTTCACTAGCAGCTTTTATTATACTGTTGCTGGGCTGTATTTCTGGGATCTTGATTATTATACGTCTGGATGTGGTTTTAATTGGGTTGATGTTCTTTATGCTTTGGTTAACTGAATGTCAGATTATTACCCTGTATTTGGGAAGTTTTCTGCTATTACTTCTGTCATATTTTTTATATTGTATTGACTCCTTCTTTCTATTCATGCATTTAGTCTTATGTTGCCCATCTTTTGTATCATCTTGCAGATGTTGAATTATCTTTTCCTGCATCCTATGAGAGAGAGAGAGAGAGAGAGAGAGGGAATGCTCTTGTAGATCTGGATCTATCAAAGTATCTCCGCTTACTGGGTCTGTAGCTATCAAATTTGAACTCATCCAGCTCGGCCGCTGTGCTTTGCCTCTTCCTACTTCAGCCTGGGGAAGTTAATCCATTGTGCCACACTGGCAAGATGCTGTGCTCCTAGATTAACTGGCTAGATCTCACTCCTAGCCTCTATGCCAGGAGTTCTGCTGCAGGGTTCCACACCAGGCATGACCATTGGCTGGATGGTGGTTCCTGTGGGCAGAGGGTTCCACACACCAGACCCGTCCACCAGGAGGAGGTGGGCTTACTTCTTTTCTTAATTAGAAATTAGCATTACAACAACAAAGCAATAGTATAACACAGAATGATGAATGGCTAACTTGCCTTTTCTTAGTGACTCTTACTTGTGATTTTATAAAATCATAAGTTAAAAGCTAACCTGACATCCCAACCATCTATTTGTTACATCGTACATCAAACAGTATCCATGAAACTTTAAATATGTGCTAATGTGAGTAATGCTACAGTAGAGAGGTCTTAAACTCTCCCATAAGATGAAGGAAAATACAGGTGATTAAAAAGGAAGACAGAAAAAAATAAACACCACCAGCAGGATTTCATAAGTTTGCATTTGGGTGAGTCACTCACCTTCCTTTCCATGCATCTCCTTGCACATGTGCTACATATGCGAGCCCTAAGACTTCCCTTCTAGAGCAGACCTCATTCCAAGGTTTGCACACCTGACATTTTAAGTATATAAACTGATCTTAGAGGAACTTGCACCATAAATTTTGACAAAGAAAATCACCACTTCCTTAGCATTTGCATCTATGTGATTTTCTCCTTCGAACTCTCTTATTGTCTGATTTAATTTTCTCTTGCCAGTTAAGAGCAATAGAACCATGCCCTGATACTATTCTCTCATCGAGACCAATTGTAGAGCACAATCTTTATTTATATCTGGTATCTAGTGGGATTCAGATTGCTGGAGCCAGAATTAGAAGCCGAGTAGCCATCTGTAGAGCAGGTGTTCTGGTGACTTCATATGCATCATCAAGAAGGTTGTGTCCTTGAAAATTTCTAGCCCAAATCGAGGTGGCACACCATTTATTGTACCTTTGCTTCAATGCTTTGAAAGTTTTAAGGCTGTTTATCTAACAATGAAGTGAAACAAAAATATTTAACCTTACTTGTTGCAATTATGTTATATTACACTTCTATAATTAAGCATAAAACAGCAATTTTTAATAATTGGATTAGATTGTCTCTTGATATATATTTAGGATCCATAGAAACATGAAAGCACATTTTGTCTTCCACACAGTATTTCAAGTGAGTGAATATTTCAAATGAATGAGTCTTCAGACAGAGACTCAGAAACAATTTGTCATCTAAAATTCACAGTGAAAGCACTCAAGCAGAACTGAGGTTTCTAATTCTTCATATACTTTTCCCAGTGACCTATTTGTCTTTCCTCATAATTTTCCTTGAATAATGGGTTTCAACTTAGGAGCCTCATGCCCATGAAGCAAAAGTGCTCTGCTGTATTGTTAGACAAAGTCTTTCTTTAGCAATAGCTTGAGGTATGCATCTCACAGTTAAGATCTTAGATCTTCCTTTTACAGATTATGTATATTAAAGCAAAGGTATATGATGCGGGTAGAATTTTAAAGGTTCTGTAATTTAGTCATCAGATTCAAGTGCAAGGAGCTATTTACTTAAAAAGTAATTCTCTGAAATGCAGTTTTTCATGCCCTCAAACCAAAGAGAAGTCAAAAGAAAGAAGAAAGATGCAGGGTGTGTGGTAGGAGCTTCCATTAAATACACTCAGCTAAATGTAGGTTTTGTGCATCTATTTTCATTTGTTTTTCTTATGCACAGGTTTCCTTGTTGAACAACTTAATAATACATATTCCAATCCCAAAGTCAAGTTTCTCAAGTGGTTTAAATGTTCTTTCAATGATTTATGCCTGCTGCAACCAGAATTCAGGCTCAAGTCCTAACTTAGACTATTCTGTACTAGCATCATGCTAGTTAGGATGTCTCTTAATATTTATGTGCAGAGAAGGGGAACGATTCTAATAGTTCATTATATTGAAAATTCACATGATTAAGAAATGTTAATAGGATTTTAAAATATAATTCTCTAGAGGCAGGAGCAGAAAACAACTGGGTGTACTGAAAAACTTTCCATAGCAACTGAAGGTATGTCTGTTATCCTATTACTCTTTTTGTATAAAGGCAAACTCAAATAACTGAGACATCAAACAAAATTGTTTCTATTAAACAATTAAACATATTGTAATACTCAATTTTTTCCTGTGGTAGTGACAAAATAACTGCTACCTATAGCATAAAAGAGAAGCTGATGGTTTGGCTTATAGTTTCAGGACATTCAGTACATTGTTGGTGGCTTCCATGGCAGAAATTGCATGGCAGAAAGTTATGCTGGAGGTAAGCTGCTCAATGCTTGACAGCTGGAAAGCAGAGGGAGTAGGAGCAACCAGAGAGAGAGGGAGAGAGAGAGAGAGAGAGACAGAGAGAGAGAGAGACAGAGACAGACGGAGACAGAGAAAGATAAACAGACACAGATGTTCTTCAACTCCTTTTTTTTTCTTTTTTGTTTTTGTTTTTTGGTGGAATCAGGAATTGAACTCAGGCCATTGCACTTGCCAGGGAAGTGCTTATCCCACTGAGCCATCTCCCTGGCCCTTCTGTCAAACTCCTAACTGCATGCTTATCTATAAAATCATCTTTGGATTAATCCCCTGAACAGTGTACCACTCCATGATTCAATTACCCTCTTAAAGCTCCACTTCTAAACACATAGGACTTTGGGGGAATGTTTGAGATCTATACAATAAAACACATAAAGTAATAATACTAAGAAATTTATACCGTACATTTATTTAAACAAGATAGTTAAGGCAATGGTCCTAACAATCTCCATCAGTTTTTGAAAATAGCTGTTAATGGATAGGATTCTCACTCTGACTAGCTACATATGCTGATATCTGTGGACTAAGCAACTACACTGAGAATAGCAATGTGTAATACTAGGGCCATACATGAAATTCCTGTCATTTGATCATCTAAATACATACTGTTTCTAAAGTCATACCAATTATTGCTATGCTCTCTTAAAAGTAATTTTTTAAAAAGATAATAAAAGAAAACAAGATATATGGTTTGATTTCTAAATTTCTGTGTAAAAAATGTATAATTGTTTTTCCACATTCTATAGCAGTTTAAATTTTAGAATGTCCATGGCTGCTGGAAAACAGCAGTTCCATGTTATATCTAAGGTATTTTATATTCAGACAGATAGTGATGTTAAGCTTAACTGCCTCTGGTATAGGGTAAAAATATGATTAAGCTTCTCTTCTGAATATTTAACAACTAAAGTTTGCAGAACAAAAAATAGAGGAAAAGAAGGGCTAAAAGAATAGCCAATATTTTGGCCCTAGCCTTGCAAGGTATGTGAGGCTATAAGAGAACCTTTGCTGTGACATCCTATAACTCAGTGGTGTCACAAATTTTCTGATCAAGGAGATTATGGGGCCACAGAGGAAAGTGACTGATGATGTAGAGTGTGCCTAAGGAGAGTTACCTGGAGAGAAAACATTCACTCAGGCTTTCACAGAGAGCAAACTGGTCAAGCAATGGCCATGACTCATCCATATTGCTGATACAAAAGATCTATGAGGTAATGTACATGGTTTCAAGGTAAACCCTGAGGGGATTTTACTGACCTTGTCAGATACAAAAGTTACATTTTTAGCTACAGGCCTTGCTGTATCTTGCTCTTAACCATCCAGGAGAAAAGAACAACCACAAGGTATAAAAAGTAAAGCTATATTAATATGCTGAGCTCTAAAAAGGTTCACATCAACAATGTCTGCATATTTCCATTTCTGCCGATAACCCACTACTGTTATGGACTATTGGACTGTATTTGGTTATTTTGCTGAGTTCAAGTACCTGCAATCTTTAAAGTGCTTTCAAGTATGAAAAGATCCTTTAAAGAATTCTCCAAATAAAGTTTCTCTAACTACAGTGGAACACTAAACTCTGAAAAAACAAAACAGTAAAGGGGGATATGTTGGGAGCCACAAAGCTAGGACATCAATCAAATATATATGTAGGTGGGACTTGACCCAGTGCCTAAAGTAAACAAGTTACCTCCCTCCAGATGAACATCCTGTCCAGAGAGAAAGAGAGAGAGAGAGAGAGAGAGAGAGAGAGGTTTGCTGTCAGTTGCTGAGCAACCTAGTGTTGTGCTACTAACTTCACAAAAGTATAAATAAAAGACAGTTTTGTTGTGAAAAAAAGGGAAAGAAAATATATATATATTAATATGTATATATGTATGTATACAAAAGAGAGTTAGGATAGATATATTGCTACTTTCTTTTCATTCACTGACAATAAAAGTTTGTACTAGTATTGTTTAGAAAAGATATCATGTATGCATCTTGTCCTCTGAATAACTACTTGGAGATAACAATATGTGATGTATTAATTATTGTGAACATCCTGATAACCTGTTTAAAAACTCTTTCATCACTATTTTATCTTTTTTTTCTCCTTAAAATGAATGGAAATTATAAAATAACTTTATTACAGAAGGGACTAAGAAACAGAAAATCTTGTTTAGAATTAAAAATAACTACCAAATCTATGTAAGTATAAAAGCAAAATGAAATAGATTTAGACAGTGGGTATGTAATCCATACACTGCACACTGCAATGAATAAATCACTAACATAACCAAAAATCAGGAAGGTGAGCAAAAGGGAAGAAAGGTAAGTGTAAAACTATTATTTATGTAGATGAGTTAATCATTGTGGCTTTAAATGAAAACAATGTCTAAAATGACTGTATTAGCTACACTTCTCTCATTGCTTGGACAAACATCAGACACTCAAAATGAAGGAAGGAAAGGTTTATTTAGCTCATAGTTACTGGAGGTATGAAGACATGGGAGAGAGCTACTGTGTCCAGAATAACTCTCTCCATGTCTCAGAAAGCACAGGCTGGCCAGTTTAAGGGTTCATGTCTCTCTGGCTCAATCCCTAAGGCTCCACCCTGGTTCTCTGGCCCCACCTCTTAAGCCACTCCTTGCTTCTACAGCTGAATCTGCCCCATAATTTACATGAGGCTTTGGAGGAACAATTAGACACAAACCATAACAATGACCCCACACTTTTAAGGTTTTCTATGGATTTAAACTTTATTTTTTATATTTTAATAATTTTATTGAGAAAGAAGTAGCAATGAGATAGTTTCAAAACAGGTTAGTAGTACAGTTAAAATGATTAATGCATTCCATATTGTTGTTGTAGTTGTTTCTAGTACAAAAATCAGAGATGTTATCTTGTCTAAACACTAGTAGTTCAAGACCTTCTTCTCACTGAACTAAGAGAAAGTAGCTGTATAACTTTAGAGAATACTTTCTCATGTGGCATTTCTTGAAGACAACATAGTATTTTATCTTCAGCATGTACTTTGGCTATGCTTTAGTTATTTGTGTTTCCTTTAAATCCAAACAAGTTGATAAAACATTGTATATAATAAGCTTTAATATTCTGTGCAATTATGTCTGTTCTTTTATTAATTTATTTCTTTGTGTAGCCAGGTCGGCTTGCATTCTACCAAAACATGTTCTTTTTTTTTTGCCAGTCAAAGCATTACAAGCTGAAAGGTCTGCCATGCCAGACGCTACGGCCCCTCCTCTCCTATTTAAGTTTCCCTAAGATTTGTTTACTTGGTACAGGAACTCAGCACACAGCTTAGGCTCATAGTGATCCTCCTGTCTCAGCCTGCCCAGTGTTGGGATTACAAGCGTGTGCCACCATGGCTGGTTTCAGTGGCTGCTGCAGCACAGGGCCAGTGCAGCACGCAGTACTGGGTATCAAATCAGGGTCTTTGCCCTTGCCAGGCAGGTTATTAAACCACTAAGCTATCTCTGTAACCCATTTCCTCATATTTTTACATGACTACATAATCTCTTCCTTCAACAAAATATGAACTGAAAGGAAGTGTTGCACTTTGAGGCCAATGATTTTAATTATCTTTAAGCATCTCCCCCCATCCCAATTTTAGCTCACCAGTATTAGTGTTGAGAATATCAGGTCAGAATCTTACTAAGAGAATTCCTCAGCAGTCCACCAGCATTTTATCATTGGGAACACATCGCTTACTTTATTTAAATAAAGTGGCTACTGATGAACAACATTTAGTATAACTACTGTACTAAAGATCTGCCATTGTCCTCACTTGTGTTCTGAATATCAGGCTTTATGACAAATTTATTCTCACTGCAATTAATTAAACTGAATATGCTTTCTACTCCCACTCTTCACCCTTAGTTAGCTTACAAGCATCCCTGAGGGACTGATTATCCCTGAGATTCCAACGTGGAAAGCAGAGGCAGCCAGTCTTCCTTTTGATCATGCTACTGCAATTTACATCTTCATTCATTCTAACAAGTTCTAAAGTGAGGATATAAATGCAATTGTTTCCAAACAGTCATGCTTATTCCACTGGGTGGACCGCCTTTCTTGTAAACTATCAATGTTTTATTAAGTCACATCAAGTAAATATTGATGCAAAATTGTCACACTGGAATTTAGACTTTATGAGATATAAATACTTATACAAGTAGAATCCAGTTCAAAGTACTTCACATTTATATGCAATTCTACAGCTTAATTTTACATTTTTTGAGATCCCACATAGTAAATTTCTATATTTGGGGAATTCATGATAAATGTGGTTATCAAAATAATAAACTTCTAAAGATGTTCAAGCACAACCTCTGGAACCTATGAATTTTTTTACCCCATATAGCAGAAAGTTGAAAATCCTTTGTAAATTTGAGTAGAATATGATTCTGAGATGGTGAAAATATCCTGTGTCATCCAGTTGGGCTAATCTAATTGTATGAGTCCGTAAAAGTTAGAACCTTTCCTAGAAGAGGCCAGAGACTGGTATAATAATGGCAGGATGAAAGAAATGTCCACAATACACCATACTGATGAAAGAGAGAGTGAGAGACTAGGTAAGCACTGCACTGTGGACAGCCTGCAACAGATGGAAAATGTCAAAAATCAGTAGCTCAACCTGCAAAAGATGAACCCCTCTGGAGACTTCATCATCTGAATGGGACTTCTGATGGTCAATTTGTGCTATTTAATCTGACAGCTGCGTGGAGTTTGTCATGATAGTGATAGAAGTCTAGCATGGAGAAACATTAGACATCAGCCACAGGAGATACCTATAAAAGGATTTTGTGGTCATGAAGTTGAAGGACAAGGATGAGCTAAGAAAGCTTAAAGAGATTGGGCCATGTGCTTCCACTGCTTAACACTGACTCTTTTGTGTTTATTCCTTATTTTCAGGAGGTGCTAAAGGCCAACACCCAGGCTTTAGGCATGCTAGGCAAGTTCTCTACCTGTTACACTTATCCTCAGCTCTGATGTTGACCTTTAAACAAACAGTGTGACATACACATTTCACAGAACACATGATTGTATTATATCAGACTTTAAAGAAAAGATTAATGTGAAAGTCTTTAGTTGTAAACAAACTAAAAATATATAAGATTTGATAAGTAGAATAAGGTGCTGGTCTGTTACTACTTTCAGTAATATTCTTACAAATAAGGACCACAATATTGACCAATTGTTCTTAAATCAAAGTAAAAGGACACTGAGCAGGGTGGCACTGGAGCACACTGTTAATTATTTTAGGGTGGGTTGGCCTTTCAGCACCTATCCAGTTCTTGCCCTCATTGTTTAAAAGTTTTTTGAAGAGAATAAAATATAATAAAAATACATTAGAAACAATATGGAATTTCACTAAAGAAAATAATAGGAATTCAACAATGGTTATTATATTGCATATTGTTGTCTTCAACTTAGTTTTACAGATTACCAGATATAATAAACATACAAAATTGGTCAAAAATTATTAAAAAATTAAAAAACAGAGAAAAAATGAAGTGTTGACTGCTTCTTTCAGTAGGCCCGCAGACATTAGACACTTCCCCATTTCCTGTGTGCTCATGCTTTGCCTTCTCCCAACGGGATTGGTGATATATCTCTATAAAGTTCCTTTTTTTTATTTTATTTATTTATTTTATTTTATTTTATTTATTTCTTTATTTTTTTTTTTTTTGCCTTTTTGAGACAGGGTCTCACTATGCAGTTCAGGCTGGCCTTAAACTCATTTTGTAGCTCAGGCTGATCTCAAACTCACAACAATCCTCCTGCCTCAGCCTCCCGAGTGCTGGGATTACAGGCCTGCGCCACCACACCCGGCTTATAAAGTTCCTTTTTTCTATTTTTTTAATTTTTGTTTTATTGAAGTACAAATATCAATGAGATAGTTTTAAGATACCTTGACAAGATGGATTTGATAAATTAATACATTGCAAACTTTTCATAATGTTCTGGCATCATAGAAGGTGCATACATGATATACTTACAGACATTATTACACCGTGTGTCTCTTATCAGTAAATAAAGTGAGTGTAGCTCTTTGTATATCTTTTTTTATACCTGAATTACATCAAAGATTCAATAATTAATACTTTCTACCTTGATATTTTCCTAGGGGTTGTCCCATAGTACTAGAAGCTGACATAATGTCCTGTCCAACCACCATTAGTGCAAATCTTGCCTCTCATAGAATTATGTAGAAGCACAGCGTTATCTATCCCAACTGTACTGTCCATACACACACATCATGATTCTTCCTTTCTATACCCCTTCCTTTGTCTAAACCTGTCAAAGATGGGCACTCCATTGTCATTCAACTAACTTAGGTGCTTGAACTTGACAACACAATCCAACACAGTCCAGCATTCTACAACAATAGTGAGTTATCTAAAGAAGTTGTCGACTATAGCCATTTACAGCTCAACTTAATATCATGGCCCTGCGATGTATACTTCATTTTTATACTCTTCTGCTGGATGGTTAAGACCTAGATAGAACAAGACTTATATACCAACAAATGTACTTTATGTTTCTTATGAGGTCAGTGAAGTCTCCTCAGGGTTTATCTTGTAATCCTGTGCCTTATTCTGTAGATCCTTTGTCTGTGTCATCCATGTAGATGAGTCACAGCCAATGCTTGACCAGTTTGCTCTCTGTGAGAGCCTGAGAGAAAGTTTTCTCTCCATGTGACTCTCCCCAGGCACACTGTATCTATAAAGTTTTTAACCTACTCATAGTGGTGCTAAGGTTTCAAGTGTCACAGTATCTTCATAATGTGACTTCATAGTTAGTAAAATAAGTGGTTCTTATGATTAACCAGTTTTTTCACCTTTTCTAGTTATGTTTTTGTGTTAGTTTTTCCACATGTGGCTTAAAATAATTCCTATCTGCAGAAAATAATAAATGATACTTATAAGCATGAATGGGATTTCAGAAATTATTCAAATTACAAATAGGCATACTGAGAACCTCAAGGACCAGCCAATCCTTGTAGGTTTGTGTAAAACCTTTGACACAATCCATTTGCTTCCATTGGCTAAGGTAAGTGATAAAATCATAAAAAAAATACAGCATCTTAAATGAAATGGGCAGATCACCACTTAGAAGGAATGTCACCCACTAGCATACCCTAGAAAGTGATAAATGTCAAGAAAATGGTAGCATATGAGAATGTTTGAGGAGGTGGGCTGCAGTCTAATTGCATGGTCTAAGCAATAGTTACTAAGTGGACAATTTAGCACTTCAGCTTCTTCAGCTTGAAGAAGCTGAACAAGCATACCACATAGATGCTAGAAAGAGTCATGATGCGGACAGTGGTGAGAACCCAAGTGTAAGCACACAGATCATCGCAAGGAATGAAGAGAGGTTTTGGAGAGAGAAGTAGCATGGATCAGAAGATGTCGTGACACATGACTGGGGCTACTGTAAGGGCTTTGTCCTCTACTGAGGAGGTGAGGACCACACTGCCTCACTCTGGCTTCAGCATTGATCTATGAGACTACAGGAGGAAGAGAGAAGAAGATCAACTAGAAGATGCTTACAGGCATCTCAATGTCCAGTGACAGTCTTTGGACTAGGGTAGCTGCAATGGTGATGAACTGAATTTTAAAAAATTACTATTTTTAATTGGAAATGCATATTCAAAAAATTATTAAAAATGGTTTGAAAAACAGCAAGAAACATAGATACATTTTGTGCAGCAAAAAAAGACTGGAATACATTTTAGATTTTCCTAAAAGTCTCTTACTGGTTGCTTACCCCAACAATCACTCTCCTGTCCACTAACAGTATCACCCACTATCAATCCTCTGTTAGTTTAGAGCCAAACTAATCACAGTTCATTAAAATCCTTTACATCATGCATTTCTGTGTGTCAGTACCTGTGTTGTTGGACAGCCTGAATGAATACAATAGATTTGCCTTTCATCTTTTTGAAGGTTATTGTCTAATTTGAGAAGGATAGTATGATGGCATGTAAATAAATCTCTTAAGAACTTACACAAATATATACAAGTTAACAGAGGAAAACATATGATTAGGTGGTATATTGACCCATTGTAATGAATGTAAGGGGGATAATACTAAGGACTTGGGGACAGGTCCCATGAAGAGTGACCCTTATTAGGTAGGATTACATTTTTCCTTTTCTTTTTTTTTTAATTTAGTACATGCCTACAAGGTTTCACTCCCCAGATCGGACTCATAATGCTCAGCCTGTGATCAGCCTCCCAAGTGCAGGGATTATGGGCACATGCCACCACGCCATTTCAATCTCTGTCTCAGTGCTGGTAACACACCCTGGGGATCAAACCCTGACCTCTGTGCTCTGCCTAAGCAGGTGCTTTAATCTGCTGAGCTATTTGACTGGTCCTTCCTTTTTCTTTGTCAAAGAAAGTAAGAATTAGAATTAAAACATAAAAAATTACAAGTGACACAGAATTTCACTTAACAAAGCAATATGAATTTCACAGTATTTGTTATAATATATAGTGTTGACTTCCAACAAGTTATTCATATTACTAAATATATGTGTGTAAAATTGGAAGAAGAAAAGAAAGTGTAAGAATTTAAACAGAGAAAAAGTACAAACAATTGAAAAAAAGTAAATGAAACAAATTAAAGCATTAACAGTTTTTTTTTTTTCTATAGACCAACTGAAATGCACAGCACAGTTGTCCAAACCATCTTGCTTACATACCTAGATAAATCTCTATCCCTGATGCCCTCTCCTGTCCTTTTCAACTCAGGAACTCTTTCCTTTTGAATAGCTCATTAAAAAGGGACTGAATAATTCATTCACTTTTACCAGTGTCTATTGTATCCTGCAGACTCCATTTTTTTTCTTTCTGGGTCTCACACTAATAACTATGAATGCATGTTATTGCTATTGGTTTATGATTGTAACCAAATATTATATACTCTTGTACATATAGACTCAGGGATAAAGAATCACTAAATCTCTTTCTACACATTGAAAACAATTTTTACAGTAACACTGTGTCAAAAATAAAAGGACGAAACAGCTACATTTTATTCATTAAGTATTTTATCTAAGAAATACCTTGAAAATCATGCAAAATATGCTATGAAAACTTACAATTACTTCATGCACAATTGTCTTGAAGAGAAGCCATACTATAAATGTTGCTAAAGAATAAAGGCCTAGAGACCAGTCAGCCTGGATAGAGACAGACTCTGTCCCTCATTAGATGGGTTATCTGGGTTTGTTTTTCAATTCTTAGAAGGGTGATCTTTAAGAGGTTACTTAATTTCCAACTTACAATATGCTCATCAGTATAACCAGGCTTATGGTTATATATATATATATATATATATATATATATATATATATATATATATATATATTATAGCATCTTAAATGAAATGGGCAGATCACCACTTAGAAGGAATGTTACCCACTAACATACCCTAGAAAGTGATAAATGTCAAGAAAATGGTAGAGTATAAGAATGTTTGAGGAGGTGGGCTGCAGTCTAATTGCATGGTCTAAGCAATAGTTACTAAATGGACATTTTAGCACAGGCCTGCAGGAGCTGAACAAGCACACCACATAGATGCTAGAAAGAGTCACAATGCAGACAGTGGTGAGATTATATATATATATATATATATATATATATATATATATATATATATATGTAAAATCTC